>BMAW01114219.1:83744-104818 GCA_019974015.1 Nephila pilipes
GGCGAATTGAAGGAACAAGTTGATTATTACTACAAAAAATATTTCTTCTTACTTGTCAAGAATAAGGGAAAAAACCGTTAAGGGATTACTTCTATCACCTTTTTTTTTAATCAAACAAATGATATTAAGAAATAAACATTGTATTCTCCTTGTACAGTCCTTACTGTGTGGGGGGCTAGTTCAGATGTTGACCTCTTCTGACGGTAGGTCATAATGAACTGAATTCATGAGACGACACAATAACATGATAACTTGACCATGTGGTACCCACTAATGTAAGCAATTCTTATATTCGTTTGTTTTGTACTAAGTTTGTAAAATGTGTTATGCTTCACAAGTTAAGTAACTGACATTTTACTAATTATTTTACTTTTTAATTAAATGAGGAATTATCACAAAACTATGTTTTATATAATTTTCACCTTAAATAAGAGCAAAAATTGTGATTTATTGCTGCATTTTAAGGTATCAGATTCATTCTTCTGTCAACAAGTTTAAAAATGGCAGCAAATAAATGTATTTTTACAGCTCTTCTTTAAGATTTAATTTAAAAATATTATTAAAGGAAAGTTTGCAAATTTTCAATATGCTTGTACTTGTTTTTAACATTTGCTTAAATTTGCGGTATAGGGAACATCATTGTATGGAATTTCATTTTATGATGTATTCGTTTTTTGATCGAAATACCGAAAATAATTATTTAAAATAAAATTTCATGCTTGCATATCTTTTCTTTCAGTAACAACGCCATCTTTTTGTTTCAAAACTTGTTTTCCAGATATGGCGAATTCTACATCGCCTTTCTGTCGGGGAAAACGCCAGCTTATTTTAAAATTTGTCTTCCACAAACGACGCCATCTTCTTTCCTCTTTTGGAAGTGCCTGTTTTGAAATGCCCGCTTTTGGCGCCATCTTGGCGCGATTTTAAAAATTTCGCCATGTTGCCCCGATTAAATGGACTGTACCCAAATTATAAGAAACTATAATTCAAGGTACAGAATTACAACTGTTTAAGTTATAAATTATTATATAACTGTTACAGCTTAATTATGTATCTTGATTAAAAGAGAAATAGTTTAATCTAAATTTTAATTCAATGTTTCTTTATTTTTTAAAAATAATCAATGTGATAAATAAAAATTGTTTATACATGAAGCATACTATAATTCAGAAATGCCAAAAAACAATTAACTGTTTCCATTTATTTTCAGGCGGCTTAGAATAATTATAATACTACAATAAATATCGGGGACTTTATTTTTAACATGTTAAATTCAATAGATTATCTAAAGATTCGTAACAATATTTATAAATGAAATATATAATTTGAAATACAAATGAAAATGATTCAAAACAAAAAGGTGAAAATAACTCAATTGCCGTTAGCAGTTCAAAAATGCATCTTTCTAAAGCAGAAATAATTTGAAGTTTATATTATCATTAGTATACAAACAAACGCCATAAGCAAGTTTAAATATGCTTAGTTTACCGAACAACATTTTAACAGCACAATTAAACGAGAATAATACAATAGATACATATAAATATACTCATATTATTTCCTACTGAATATAAATAACTGAAATGTTAGAAATGTGATAATATTAAATATATTAATCGAAATAAAGCTAATATGCAAGATATGTACAACTGGAATATAGGGAAATCCTATGTAAACAAAGACCACGCCAGTTTGTTAATGATATATACCACGTGATTCTGTGAATTTAATAAATTCCGAAGCGTATTCGTTGTGCTTAGAGAGCCTTGAAATATTTGAAAGACTGTCACCAAAAACATTTAGTTAAAAAAAGTAGTACAAAACGTTTAGTAAAAAAAAGTTATTTCTCCTGTATTGATCTATTAGACTAAGTGTGATTTATAAGTACTCAAAACAAATATTTATTTATCTAGTTTGATTTAATTTATTTTTGAGTCTGAGAACCCATTTTATACTTTTTATAGCCTTCTGTTTAGTCTTGCTTCCCTGATTATAACTCGCGTCCAATTATTGGTTTGAATTAATGGTATTAAGTATTTAGCTTGGAAAATAATAGAGCGTTTTTAGTTACAAATTTGTTATACTTTACAACTATTATTCTAGATACATATTTTTTGACGACAAAAATTTTTCGGTGCACATTTACATGTTCTTCAGAAAGAATAGCTAAGCTTGAAGCACACTTCGTTTGCGTTTGTGAATCCCTCTATGTACCGCATTCCTTGCATTTTCCTCTTTTAACTCTTTCGCTACCGGAGGGAGAAAAAAGAAGTGCTTCTCTGGTCCCGCGGCTTCTTACTGCGGAGTGTTAAACTGTGCCCAGACGATGTTAGATATTAAGCCTAATTCGTGAAAAAAATTCCTCTAAAATCGGCTATTCAATTAACATTTTGGTATTTACATACATTATTTAAAATGCATTAAACTTAATATATTCAAAAGAAAAAAAGATTAGTCGAAAATTGAATGTTTTATACATAAAATTACATAAAAAATCATACTTTTAAGAAAATACAAAATATATTTACATATATTACATAAATTTCCTGGTTTAAAGATGTACCATTACAAGGAACATATAGATACAAAAATAAATCTTATTTGCTGTATGATATATTTATTGATTTGAGCAAATTATATTTATTGATTTTATTTTAAGATTTTGAGCAAAGGGCACATATTCTTCGTCCTTTTTTTTTACTTTAATGTCTATGTATAGATTTGGATTATTTTCGCTAAGATTACTGTCAGATTCATTCATTAGTTCACAAATCTCAGTATCATATAAATGCATTCGTTTCATCATAAATGTCACTACAAATAAAAACAGACCGAATGAAATGAACAGCTGAGAGCATCTGCTACCAAAAGCCTAACCCCTATAAACATCCATAAATTATCCTTCGAACTTCTAAGAAGTAAGAAGAAAGAAAAAAGCAAACTGAAAGCAAGTGTACCCTTTAAATCATGTAATTACATTTATAAAGACGCGTCGCAACACGCACTTTTAACAATTACCCTCCTCCTCGTAGCTAGAAATAAAATCCAAGCCCATATCACCAAGGTCAACACTCCAAATAACCTATCTATATAGATTTCGCGGTATTGTAACGCCATATAGTAACATTAAAAAAAATCAAATAAAATGTTCTCATCAAGCGTGTCTCTATTGATACGTTGGGCCGTAGAAGACTCCCTCGCAGATTATCACCCGTGAAACGCTGAGCACAGGAAAGCCAACACGAGCGTATTGCCTGTGATACGCTAGAAGCGAACGGGTTAAATGATCTAATATTTTTCACAAGTTGAGAATGTCAGTTTCTTCTTGATTGCTATTAGAGATTTTTTTCATTCTAATACTATTGTTAAGCCTGATACAGCTGTTTTGATTAAATGAATGTTTAATATGCATAAAAATATCCATTGCAGCCAGGTCAAATATATTGTGGAGCAAATATAGAGGTAATAATCTAGTTTCCCTTTTGCATATGGTATCTGATATATCTGTAGCATCTACTACGCTTTAGTTTATTTAAACATAAAATTATATATAGTTTCGTTCATTTATCAGAAAATTTGGTTATATGTAGTATAGTGTAAATTAGTATGACCAATTTATTCCCTTCCGGGACATATGAGACAAGAATCGTATCTAGTTAAAGCCGATAACGAGAAGAATGTATCTTTATCAAGATACATCTATCGAGCCTTACTTGAATTACAAACCATATAAAAGTCCTAAATTTATTTTTGTATATTTCTATGTATGTTAGTAAATAAGTCTACTGGATCCAGTCAAATAAAATTTCCTTTTTTTAGTTAAGAAAAAAGTAATTCTCTAAATTTAGAAAAATACACTCTAAAAACATTAACTATTTGAGGAATACTATAAAAAATAAATGCCTAAATTAAAACTCATAAGAACTATTTTTAAAATAAATTAAGAATTATTACTAAAAAAAATGAATTATAGAATTACACTCACTCAGGTTATCTAGGTTAAGAAAAATAAACAAAACTTTGGAAAGGAAAACAACAAATTTGAATATGCAAGGGTAAAAACCTAATTGGTCTTTCTCTTTAATAATGAAAACACATTCCTTAGCATAAAATTAAATGCAAAAACAATTCAATTATTGTTTACAACACTTTTGAGCTGTCTCCATTCAAAATATTTTAAGTTCTTCTATGAGTAAGAAAAAAAATTCTTTCCTCAGAGATGATTGTAGAATATTAAAGAAAGAGATTGTACAAATGTTTTTGCAAATCTACAAGCAATACATTCAAATTTACATATTAAGTTTCTTTTAGCATATTCTCTTATGGAATTGTAAGGAATTGTTCTGTAACATTCTTGGTGTTTTAATATTATTTTTATGCTGTCAAAAAGTAAATGCCTTTTTATATACTAAAACACACCACATTAGTATTTGTATGCATAAGTACTCTACATTTATTGTGTTTTAGTAAAAATAATATTTAAAATTGTAATATAATTTATGAAGAAACTTTGTTACAATTTAAAAGTATTAAAATTGCCCCAGCTGTATTGCGTAAAGGATTTTTCTATTTATTACATATTCAAATACCATGTTCGTTTCATTCTGGCAAAGTTCCACCAGTATATATATATATATATATATAAGATAATGCTTGGCTAGATACAAATGGATGATTTATGGTAATACGAGATGTCTGTTTCTTATTACGTTTTTTTTTTTTAATTCTTAGCAATAGGATAGAAATTATACTTCTAAAGAAATCTATAGCAGCAAAGCATGGAAATATAAACAATTTCAAAGTATCTTGCTTTTGAAATTATGTATAGTGTTTTATTTAGGTAAATATCTTTCAAGACAATATCATAATACTTGTGATTTTACAATTTCAGTTACAGGGCTATTTATTTTATTTAACACTATGGTACTGTTCTATATCAAAGTTTTTGACCGAATTGCTATTTCTCCTTTCTTTGAAATTTCATCGAAAATGTAAATATATGTTAAAAATTATTTTGTAAAATGCAAATGCATACATTTTAGCGGTTTTTAGAATTACCTAAGAATGAAAAAAAATATAATTCAGACGAATAAAAATGACTTAAATGATATTCTTCATATATTCAGAGACATGTAAGTAGTTAAAAGGTTATTTACAACACAAATTTATTTGTGCTATATGTTCATATATAGGTATTTAATATAATACTAATAATTGCAAGTAAGTAATTTTTATGGCACTAATATTTTTTTTCATACATTTTTTAGAATGAAGACGTTTAAGTACCGTTTTAGTAACTGTCCTTTTACCAAAAAAAAAAATGGGAAAACTTTAATTGTTATATGTATTAGAGGAAAGTAACATTCAATAGAATAAGTTTCTATAGAATTAGTTTATCCAGATAATAAAGATTCGATTTAATGATTATTTCTTCCCTTTTACGGAAACAATTGGAAGAAATAAATTAACATTCGAATAATTGTTTTATCCTAGACTGTTTTTTTTCCCTCTTAAGCAGAATAATGATTTGTTATTCTGAATTATTAAAATTCGTCAGGCTTCAAGCCTCGAAAGGATACGACTCTTGATATCTCTTATGTGATGAAATTTTAAGATAACACATTTGAAGAAATGAAGAAAGAATTTAGTATTAAAGATTGGAATTTTTTTTTTTAATAATACTTCAATGACTGAGAAACTTGAAACTTTTTCTCGATATTATTATTAGAAATATAACCGATTACGATTAGAAAAATTAGAGTATATAACATTAAAAGCTTTTTATTTTAAAATGTTCTATGCAGAAAGCATTAATTTCTTATAAAATATTACTATTGTATAATACCATATTTTTTTTTTGTTTAAGATACAAAATAAACCAATATGTCTTTATTAAAATATTCAAGCTATAGAGTATTTTATTTTGCTCTTGAATATTTTTTCAATATATTGCATAAATTCTAGTGAAGTTAAAGTTAAGCCTAGCTGTGGAGGACGCTGTGCCCAAGCGTCCCATTAGATGATCCCGTTTCCATTCCTGTAGCCTTCAAGGCTCGGGTGGTAATTACCAGTTAGTGTCCAAGCCTAGTAGCTAGTTTAGCGCCTCACGCAAATCCCAAGCTAGCATGGAGCTCATTTATCAACCGGGAAGGAAGAAGTCCAGATTTGAAGTTTGAACGTAGTCCAAGGATCGGGCTTCATGAAAAAGATTTCCTTGTTGTACATTAGCTATTCGTATGGGGGTGCCATGACAGCTAAGTGAGTGTGGAAGCAGTAAGTTCTAGAGAGCCGAATGAGTCTGAATGGTTGTAGACGATGAAGTTATGTTAGCAAGGAATGTCAGACACATAATCTGAATGTCAATGACGGATTATACAGCTTTATCTCGATTATTGAAAGAATATTAGAACAATGCTACATGTGTGTCATTAGTGGTTACAACAATTTGTCAGCATCTGCTGTTTAATTGACTGAGTAGAAGGGTTTCTTTATGTATGATTCTCCCCAAGAAAAGTTTTGGAATCTGAGACTTCCATGATTTCAACCATATAAATACTATTGTGCCTATTGACATAAAGTCGTCTTTTCTAATAAGACGTACTTTAATTTGACGTACAGGGAAATCCTCATCTGTATTAGACGTTATGCCGAGGAACTCCTTTTTGGAGTGATTTAAAGGGACTGTTTGGGCGTCATAGGGTATTATGGACTATAACAGGTTCCAAGAATTGTAGATAATCTCAACAGCAACCGGTGCATCAGAGAAGTTCTGGAGCTCATATTCTTCCTTTAAAACATTCGGGGTGCTATATTTCAGCAGGAAAATATTTGCTTAAATATTCTTAGGAATATTCAAGCTTTTTCATTCTCAACATAAACAGTGCTTCAGTGGTCTGCTAAATCTCCGGATATTTTCCCTACCCTGTTTTACTTTTTCTTGATGTGGCTTTACCAAACATTAATTTTCTATACGTAATATTGTTTTCATTTGCTTTGTAAATTTAATCATTTATTTGTATCAATACAAGTATTTGAGAAATAAATTTCATTTAATTCTGAGGAGTTATTTTTTTTTATATATAGTGTTGGGAATTTTTCTAAGCGTGCGTTTTATACCATCACTCTAGAATTGCTAGAAAGCAAACGTGAGAGATTTTGTATTTTTAACCCTGATCCGTTGACCTGAAGGGCACCTGGGTTAGTAACTTAATCCTTTTGTTTCCTTGTATAGCATTTGAGACTAGAATTTTTTTAAAAAAAATTTAGCATTAATTAAGATACCTTTGTTCTGCATGTTAATCTCTGGGGAAATCAAGCTTTAATGATTCAAGCTTCTTCTTCAAATGTTTAAATTGATTATTTTACATTTTAAACTCACACCTCTACTCTCGTATTAGACTGTGGTGGTTTTCGAATGATAAGGATTACGAACGCATGGTTAATGAGTCTTAAGTTCAGACGTAGTTTGATGTTTGATTTTCTTAATACCTGTTCCATACAACAATCGGAGCCTTAGTAGTTTCACTGGAACTAGATTATTAAGTGTTACTTTGTTGTTGTGCAGAAACTGATGCAATGAGAGGAAGTCTAAAATAATACCTTTCGATCTGCAATATAATTCCGTTCGTATTTTTAAATGGTATTGTATAAGAATAATTACTAGCAAAAAATATTATATCTAAAATTATGAATAATAACAAATTTGAATTTTAGACTTGCATTTTTCCTAATATAGCTATAAGAAAACCCACTTCAATATTTTCGGCTAATTTCGTCATTTGACAGCGAATTTTCTTTTATAAACATTTGAATTTTAATGGATACTTATTTTAGATGAACATTCGTCATTATAATTTTTGCAGGATATCATAATTACTGGTTATTCAGATTCAAACATCAACCGTATTTCATTAAAATTTGTGATTATTCGTTTTTCTTAAGATTGTTAAGTTTTAAATTAAGATTTTGATAATTGTATCTTTGTTATTAATATTCTATTTACAAAATTCCTAAATATGACATAAGCAAGAAATTTAGTTTACATACATAAAACTGTGCTGCTAAGGACATATTTCTAGTTTTTATTTTCAAAAGGACAGTGTTTATAAGAATTAATTAACTAAATGTACAATATTTTGATATTAAATGTGAATGAGTAGCTCCCTAAGTGGTTTTAAATGAATATTATTATTCTAGTTGTAAGAGAGTGTGAAAGAGAAAACACGTAAACCTCTCGCAATAAATTGTGAAGGAACTGCAATGGATAAGAGTCATAAAAATTATCTTTTCCTTTCAAAATCCTAAATTTAATAATGAGTTGAATTATGTATCAAAAGTTTTTTGAAAGCTAAGCACATGATGTATCTTCTGACAAAAGGTTGCATCTTTGGCAATTTTAGGTGTAATATGTATAAGGTGGAATGAATTTCATCCATATTATATATGTATGGGGTGAATTTTGCTAAATTGTTTTTATTTTTCTCACATATTTGATTTTCGAAGTTAACCCTTCTTATAGACAATCGATTTCTTGAAATTTTAAATTTAGATTGTCATTAAAGTTTTAAAAATTGAAAATTTTCTTGATATCTTACATATAGGTTCCAAAATATCATATTATCGTCTGTCCAGCGAAGCAGGCGGGTATCAGCTAGTATTACATATAGTTTTGACAGGGTTTTTGAATTTCTAAAAATTTGTGTTCTTAATTATGTTTTCTTTTCGAATTTCATTATTTTGTAATGGATATTATTGGTAATTAATAAAGAGGTATTTTTTACTATCAAAAATCACTTTAGAAAATTTATAAAGAAAAATTAACAAATAATCTTCAATGTTATTTCTTATGTATGAAATACACTGTTGGATTCATGACGTTTATATGATCAGTTTTTAATTAATTTAATGAAGTGAAGCATTTCTTTTTCGATAAGAGATCAGTTTCTGAAAGGAAGGTTTTGGCTTAAAGAAACTAATAATTTAATTTCAAAACTAAAGACATGGGACGAAGGGGTACTCAACATTAAAAATCCATACTTAGAGCAACGTTTTTTTTTTTTATTCGAACAGCTTTCGAACTGAATTTCTGGTTAACATCTGTTGCTCTGAAAGAATTCCATTCCACTCAAATCAAATTGAATTCCTTTCTGCAAAGTATCTCTGAGTCAGTTTTAACCTTCTCCTCGCACGCATTGCGCCTTAGGCCATCAAAGATAATGCATGGATTCCCTAAGTGAAAAGTGTCGTAAAAATCTAATTTAATTTTGTAAAACAATTAAGGCTTGGGATATCCGAACATTTATTAGGTATTACTAAGGCTACGCTTCTGGGAGTGCATAGGTGTTTCGTGTTGTATTCGTTTTTAGTAGGACTAAAAGCTCGATTCCATAGTAAACAAGGTATAATCCGGTTTCTTTACCATGATTTATTCAATAAATCAATTCTAACTCAGTTATCCATATTTTGATTGAAAAAAAAGGAATATTTAAGCCTAAGCATTGATTTAGAAAATATTAACGACGTGAAATCAGTTTACGAGTAAAACATCTTTTCTGTATTAGAAAAACCTAAGAAAGATGGCTTATATGCAGGATTAAAAGCAAACTTATATTTGTACGCACTTACCATTAAGGCTCGAAAATGCGTCATGTTATTTAGAACATTCGAATCGCTTAGTGTAAGTAAACATTTGGAAGATAATAAATCGAACCTGTAAAGCAAATATATGAAGAAAAAAAAAGATACTATAAGAAGGAAGCAAAACTGCTTCAAATTAATTTGGGTAAAGATGCATTAGTGAAATGGTTTGGTAGTACTACTTGAGATTTTACAAAACGAGGAGAGCTCAAAATTTACCTGTTTTTGACGATGGTTGATTTTGCTTAGATAAGTCCGCATTACCATTGCATGTTAGTTTTTGTTGAAAGAGTGCACACTGATTCATGTATTAGTTTTGGCATCTATTTCATTTTTATTAATCTTAATGCTTACACTCAGAATTATTATTTACCTTGTCAATAATGTTATTATAATTAAGTTGAGTGAGTGTTCAGTGAAAACAGTCTAACAAGAATAATAATGAAGAACAATGCTTTATTCACAATATTTAGGAAATGGAGATGCACAAGTAACTAAACTTGTACAAATCAGCAACACAAACACTTACAAAACAGCACCTATAATAACAATCACAGCCCTTTCAATAACATTCAGTTCACCAACTTTACCGGAACAATTTCCAAAGTAATACTCTGCATTTCCAATGGCAGATTCTGACAGCATACGGCGGATTCAGATGCTTTCCTTCAGATTCAAATATCTCTTTAAAACAGCTATTGCAGGCAAGTATGACGTCACAGAGAATATTTGGGAACAATCCATAACTTTTCTTATAACCAAGATATCAATAAAGTTTTAGCATTTTCGGGAACCTTCATTTTGTCTCAGAAGTCCCCAAGATTATCACCAATTCGCCAGAATGGTTGTTAAAGTCAGAAGCATTGCATAACTTTTTCTGGGTATCTGATGAAGTATGTCATTATGTTTATTTTTTTTATAAGAGTAATATTGAAAGTAAACATCATCCCAGACTCGTTATAATATGTTGGATCGTAATTTTGTTCATTATTTATACTAAGAACAATAGTTTACTTCTTAGATTCTTTCATTCAGTATAACAATAATAATTTTCTTTCAACATTAACCAATTTTCAGGTTACAGTATCCACCATTTAATTCTAAGGCAAAGAAAATTAAGCTACCAAATAAATATACTTAAAATAATTATTAATTACTTCGGCTTGCGAGGGTTCAATTTTTTTGCTTTTATTATTAGTTTCTTCCATCGCAAGCAAGTGAAGTTAACATGAGTAAAAATCAGTGCAAAATTCAACTGATACTTATATGTGTTTATAATGATTCAGAAATAAATATTTGCGCACAGTAAGTGATGCAAAACCCTACTTTATCCGTAACTGAAGCGAATCTAAAAGTTTTACTTATTTGACCCCTTTTACAGGAGGATCAGCCCCAGGAGCCATTACAACATCAATCTCAGCTATTGTAACATCTTTTGACAATAAGCGTCGAGTTCTAGGTTAATTTTTATTCTCAGCACATGTTTAATTTCTCTCTCTCTCTCTCGTACTTCAAATCTTTCGATCTCTCTCCACTCACTCCACTTCTTTATATATCAATGTAGATTTGCATAAGTCATTCTTAATTCAAAAGTAGTTCTAAAATCAAATAACTTTATGGAATTCCTTAAGGTTAAGTGAAAAGAAATAAGCCTGCGACCCCGTTACAAATCAATGAATTAGAACAGCATGGTGGTTAAAGCTGATTTTTTCAAAACCATAAAATAAATGTTGTTGAATTAATATAGAATAAAAATAATTGAATCTTTTATCGTCCAACACACGAAATTTTATATTAGATCTAAAATTGAACTTGTATTAAAATAGTTTTGCATTTTTGGCTATATTTTCTTCTTCGTTGACATCCCTTTTATTTACACTACATACGTTTTTGATTAAAGTTTTAGGTTTTAATTATAACTATTGTTATTCTTTGAATAGTAATAACAAACCTGAGTCAAGTCAGAGTTTAAAGAAGGTGATACAAGCACTGTTTGTAACAAAGACTGAGATCGATATTAAGGTGTAAAAAGTCTTCGGTGGCTGTCTCTAAATTAACAGGACTGGCTAGAGAAGGGTATTTATTTACAATTTATGACAAATTTCTTGTTTGTATCCTTAAATGTGCTTATAAATCTATTCATTCTTATTTTTACAGGTCAAAAGCACGTTGCAGTTCTTTTTATGATTACTATTTTAATAGATCTGGCGTTTTCCTAGGACATATGCTGCTTACCTGTAACAGGACTGTCGATAAGTTTAAACGCCAACCCCGTTACATTATAGACAGAGACGTCGTATAAATAATAAACAAAAAATTCAGAATTCTACGACAATCACTGTAATTTATTAACAATACTGTCCATTTTTCCCAATACGTAATGGGAAGTGACATGATTTAAACAGCTTGACTTTAAAATAACCTTCGTTTTTTCTCACCCCATTACCAATCGAAGTTTAGCCTTTGTAACACGCCATTTATAAATCGATTTAAGTATAGGAGATAATAAGAAAAACTTACAACTTCGAGCGACAATGAAGCTGTAAGATATATTGATTTTTATTCAAAAGTTATGTGATGGAAATCTTGTCAGCTATTGATAATTTTGTATAGAAAGTGCTTTTCATTCAGAAGTGATAAAATAATGAATATAAAAACATGTTTTGGGGGAATTGGCTACTAACAATAGGATATTTTCAAAACGTTCATGTGATAAATGTTTCTAAAATCGCGTAAAATGCGCATAGGTTACGCTTAATCTGTTAAAGGTAGGGGCGTGTTTCATAGGGGGTAGGGCCTTTCCTCCTTTAACTAGCTTCTCAAAATTAATTTTAAATTTCTTTGTTTAATTTAAGGTGAAAAGATTGTTTATATTAATTTTTTCTGAATTCTTTTTTTTTAAAAAATTAGTATTAGTAGCCCTTATGGTGGTTAGAACCACTACATCCTCCTCATTGCTACGTTACTGGTACAAAGTATTCTAGACATTCGCATTACTTACAATGTTTGGGGGGTATTGAAGAAAAAGAAAGGGGATGATAAGAATTACTTCGTCAAAGTAGCATAATACTTATAGATAATTTAGGACGAGATGAGTCCTCTTCACCTTCTTAGATGAACGAGTGCATTTCATCATAAGGAGAAATACGAGTACTAGTAGAAAACACGCTTAGCAGAGTAATGTGGGTACTTATAAAATGAAAATTGTCCAACCTGTGATCCAAATTGGTTATTTTTGCAGACCAATGGAAAATCGTAAGCTCAAGAGAGAGAGGTTTTTTTTTTTTTTTATACGAATAATAATAGCAATGTTCGATGTTCTTCAAGTAACAAGACTTCGTTTGGAATGTATATGATTTGAGTTTGTGACAGGTGAAAGGAAAATTTGTTTGAGGATCGGTATGCTTTGTTGAAAGAGAGGGATCTATGTTTAATGTGCATGATAATGTGAGACCAGATGATTATTTTAAAGGAAAAGTACGACTGATGGTTGTGAATTGAGTTGCAGAGCGAAAAAAAGAGAATTTGTTCTAAGTTTTGTTGAAAGAGAGATTTATTTGTTTTTAAGTGACGTTCATTAAATAACGGGATTTTGATTTGAAAGGTGCATATAAATAAGTTTATGAGTGAAATAAAGATGATATTGCGGTTGAATGATGGAATAAAGAAGAAAAATCGATGATGTTATTTTTCAGATTTTTCATCTAGGATTTCATTAGATATATATCTTGTATACTAAGATTCTTATGGAAAAATAGGCTATTAAAACTTTTTTTACTTTTTTTTCATTCAGCTCTCAGTGGATTTTATGTTATTACTCAAAAAATCGCCAATTTGGCGATTTTAGAAATCGCATCAAGTGGTGGGGCTAAATTACAGTTTTACCTATGCCCTCAAGTAAACCGTGTGCCATAAAGAATATAGCTATATCTGTAATTTTTTTTCTTTATCCCACATTATTTTTTATGCTGAATCTAGTATCAGCCAAATGTTTTCCCTTTCCTCTGGAAGTTGTTATGCACAATACCTTTTATGTAAGCTTTGAAAGTTCTGCTAAATGTTGATTTAATATTAGTATGCTTGCAGAATTTCTCAAGGTATTAGTAGCCTCTCTCAAAACTCATGAAAGCTTAAACTACTTGCACGTTGATGTCAGTATATGAACTGGAATGCTTAACAATTTTTTACAAGTAGTTGTTAAAAAAAATTGTTATAGCTTTTCCATATTCGTCACAAATAACATTCACTTCATGAGAAAAGCAAAAATTTCTTCCGAATGCAACAATTACCTCCGAGTTGTTAAAATTTCTTTTACAGATTTAGCCACCCAAAGTGCACTTTTTCTATAATTATTCTTAAACTACTCAATTAAATATAAGAATTAAAGTAAAAGATGAAATATCCAGAAATGAATAATTGTAAACTATTCTGATAGTCAAATTAAAGCAAACATTCAATTATTAAACTGAATATATTTAAGCTACATTTTAATTAAAATTGAATTGTTAAGTTGAATATATTTACATTATACGTAATTTAAAGCTAACGATAAATTTTTAAATTGAATAATATATCAAACAATTAAAATTGAAGTAAACCATAAATTATCAAATTGAATGTATTTAAACTAAATGACTTAAAATTGAAGAAAACGATACAAAATACATAAAAGATCTGGTACGCGAAAAGTGATCCAACTAAAACAATAGCCCGTTGGGTGGCTAAAAAAACAATTTTTTTTTTCAAAAAATATTATTTCGTTTCAAGTACACAAAAATTACTTGTATTTTTATGCCATGACTCATTCAGAAGTAAACTTAAAATTAATCTCGTTTTCCGAAGCATTTATCAATTTTTCTAGTAAATATGTTTATAGCATAAGTATTATATAAATAAAAAATTAATTAAATAAAAGCTTTTGAGAGTAAAATAAAAATTCAATATAAGACAATATTCCATTGTTTATTACTTATTTCCACTTTAAAGTCTTTCATTTACTTCAGTAAATAAAGCTTTTTTCAGAACTATCCTTTTAAGTAAATTAAGGATTTACAAAACTTTCCACTTTAAAACTTATCATAATAACTTAAAAAAGCTAACCCTTCGTCCCTCAAGAGCTTACTTAAGAAATAAAAAATACATACGGTACTTGAAGGAAAAGTCCTTTGATTTAACTAAATCGCAAAATGGCGAATAGTTCGAATTCATGAGAAGAACTGCTTTCCAAAAATTTTAATTAGATTTTTAAAAATTATTTGTATTGAAGTTTTGGTGCCTTGTTTTTGATGCCTTTAGTGGGATTGATAAAATCAAATTTTCACAGGTGGAATTTTTCTATAATCAATATTTTTTCTACGAATAATTTTATCTACAATAAAGGCGACTTTATTAAGTTAAAGGTATGTTTTAATAATTATTGAACTTCAATAGCATTACGGTTTTCCAAATCGATTAACTGATATTAAGTACAATAGTGTCAATGTTTCTTTTATATTCTTCAGAGAAGCCAGCTTTTGAATTGTCTCCCTTCTGACGAATAATACTCATTTAGACTACAATATTTAGATATTTTTTTATTTGCGCTCCAACTGACTTCATTATTTCGAGATATATTCAGCCAAGAATAATTTTTTATTTATATTATATCTCAGCAACCGAAACAATTTTATTTTATTCAACCAAACATTTTGATGAAATTTAAATTAGGTAATAATCTAATAGACATTTTCGAAGCATATAAATTATACTTTTAAATTTCAGACAAATTTCAAAGATAAACAAGGGTTAATATACATGATTGGACTTTAAATAATTTGAAGCCTTCTGCATTTTAAAAATTAATTTTTTTTTAATAAAATTTGCAACTATATCATTATTTGCGTTTGGAAAAGATCTATTTAAATTTTATGATTCTCAAAAACAAATCTAAACTTTTGAAGAAGTAAATACAGTGAATATTACTTTGTTTTTACAAATATGTAATGCGCTAGTTTTAAATTGAACATCAGTTCTTCCCAAATGAATATATAGAATCGAGCGTAACACAAATAATTCGAGATAAAAAACCAAAGTTTTTTTAAAACAATGTTTTTAAATGGTAAAAAGTTTTTTAAAAAAAATTTATTGAAATATTAGTTAAAACTTTGTAAAAAATCTCATATCTCATTCGTCTGTAAAATCTCTCTCTGCGTAGTTAAATATATCTTCCATAGGTGGCGCCAGATTATTACACAAATTACGTTATTGAAAAAAAATATTGAAATATTAGTTAAAACTTGTCGCAAATGTCTAAATATTGCATCGTTAAGCGAGTAAGAAAGATTCCCAAAGTTTCAGAGCTCTAGCTTAATGGTAAGTTGATTAAATTAACGATCGAAAATTTGATGACACACATACACAAAATGGAAAGGAACAATTTGTAGATTAGAAGTAAAAGTGTAAGGAATGTTTTTTGTAGTACGTGGAATCCCGATTTCGCTGTAAATGCAATTTTTTAAGAGAAACAAATAATTCAAATTGTTAAATAGTCTAAAATTTAACAAAACTGGAAATTAATAGGTATTAATCCTTTTTTGTTTTGAAAAGTGCATCTTTGTTCTTTTTTCAGTTTGCGTCCAATTTTGTTTACTCACACACTCCTTTTATTAAAGTGCATTTTATTATGTATAAAAGGAAACTTTTTAAAGATATTTTTTTTCTTGGAACATCCAAATTTAAAAGAATAAAATTTTATTCAAACACAGACAAAATGGATCGAATAAAATCGTTTCTTAAACTTGTATTAGATCTTCGTAAAAAAGAAAATACAATTACAATTTTAAAAAATTCGTAAATTAAATAAGGAATATAATTTACATGTGATGTAATAAGAAAAAATATAGTAGAAAACAAAAAGTAATAACTCTGTATAAAATGTCATACGCTGTGAAAAGAAATAAATTTCTTGTATATGATGTTTTTTACATAAAAGTTAATATCAAATTTGATAAAAACTGAAAAACCGCATTCTATAAACTTATGCAGAAACATCTTTAAAGAACATAAAAGCTCAAGTATGATAACCATTTTTCTTTTATAAAAAATAAAGCATATATGTTGTTTATATGTTTCTTTTGAGACAAATGATGCTATTATGTCGTCATTTTAGAACGTGGATACAAGTACAGTTTTCTATTCTATGGTAACTATCTTAGACATATGCGAACAAAATGTTAGAACAACGAATTAATAAGGTGAATCACAATGATAAAATGTTTATTTAAATCATAATCTTAATTTGTACATTTTTATTTTTAAATCATTTCGTGAATCGATTTTTTACATTCAGGTAAGTAGACGACTAGCATAACTTTGGGAAAAGGATTACATAATTTAGACATTTAAAAGAATATTATTTCACTTTGTCGTTAGTGATAAGACAATGTGAGTGAAATTTGTGTTTTAATTTGAGGTGGAAAATTGAAAATGATATTTAAATAAATAGATTTAAAAATTATATTCGTAAAAACGCAGTTTGAGGAACGTTTAAAAATTTAAATGTGTTTTGTACTTTGAATCTTCCTAAGCGAATACAAACAATACAACTTGTTTATGTTTTGATACACATATTTTGTAGCCATGTGATAAAAAAATATAAGAACGCATTATATATATGTGCATGTAGTAATGAAACTTTTAGGATAAAGATAAATGTTCTATTAAGTGTAACTTGGTACTAAATTCTTTATTAAAAATGATCATTATAAAAATGTTGTTAATTAGTTGGATCAAAACCAGTTATTCTATTAATGTTTGAATAAACATTTAAAAATGATAAATTTAAATTATATAAAATAAATGTCTGTTTACATAAGTAATTAATTGTTACCGTAATCTTAGGTCTTTTAGATTGAGTTATTTATTTTATAAAGTTTTCGGCCAATAATATTTGACACGAATTATGTAAGTAAAAATACATGTGTAAGTTTTGAAATAATTTTATTTTCTAATAGAATAAAATTTAATGATAAAAAAGTGAAAAAAATGTTTCTTAGAAAAAAAAAATTAGATTTTTTTTTTTTGTGATTTTTAAATTACACTTCATTAATATAATAGTGTCGAGAGTCTTATTTTCTAGCAATGGTACAGGAACCGGATTCAGCTCTTGCGCTATAAGCCTACATTTATTCCTATTCTCTACGGTTGAAGTAGCACAGTTTCCTATTAAACTTCGATCCACAGATTACATTCAGTTATGGGCGAAAGATGAAATCGATTTGCGAGTCCACATTTATTCTCAAAAACTTTTACAAAGTCTTATGCATGGAAACGAAGTGCACCCTTGAGTGTCTTTTATGCATATTGTTACGATCATGAGATGACCCTTCCCTGGAATGGTTCTCTTATGAAGGAAAAAGAATATTTACAGAAATATCATCAGTCAGCCAAGGAATACTGTAATCCCTTCACCTTGCGAAAATTCATTTGGTGAGCATTTCGGTGACTTGGCGACTTTGGCGACAAATAAAAATTTCCCTAAAGTGCTGGAATCTTGACGAAATATCGACTGGGAAGAAAGTTGTGAATTTTCGGTGTTACATCACATCTGGTTTGAACAGGTTTAAATACGCCGAGAGCCTGATACGAGATAGTCAATGGAGTCTGCGTTTGGATATCATTTAGGAAATAAATTGTTACAGTGGTCAGTATTGGATTTGTGAAGTAACTACCGATAGCTTGCGGATGAATTTGCGGAGAAGTAACGTGTCGGAGATTTGTCCATAATGTGAACTTGTTAGCTGATGAGCTGAACATTGCCAATGGAGTTGTGACTGTCATTAAATATGCTGTTTTTTTCTTGTATCTGTGTCACTCATTTGTGCAAGTTCCTTGTTTCCTTTTCATGCTGTTAATGTCCAAATTCTGCTAACCGTGTGTTGTTTTGAAGATTTGCGAATAAAGTAATATTTGTTATCCTCCCTGTTCAACTTGATTTACTCTCCCAAACCCAGAAATTATTGTAACAATATTCACCTCTCACTATGCAGTAATGTCAAGAAAGGTTTCCTTTCTCCCGTTATCATGTCTGGCATCCTAATATTTTTGCTCATATTACATTATTTTAATTTAAAGTAAAATATTACTCTTATTATTCCTATCAAAATGATAAATCTGAAATATTTTGATGAATGAAAGCCTCGAATATTGAGAGTTATTAAATTTCGTACACTGTACTTGACTTGCATTCTTCGTGCCAATAGTATCACTTCATTTTTCAGAATTGGTGGGATAATAAGTTTTGCACTTTATTTCGTAATAACAGACGATCAGCCAAACCAGATGAATAGGCAGCAGACAATTATGTGTAAACAAACACCATTTTGAAATTTACAAATTTCAAAGAGAAAAGTCGGTTGAAGGAGGTAAAATTTTTATTACTCTATTTATGTTTCCTGATATTAGAACGTGTATATTTGTAGTGTAATCATTTATTTTAAATTAACTAAGATGAATTTGGTTCATTATTATTTATTTATTAATTTCTGGTGTTTAATCATATCTTTTGGAATTTTAACTTTGATTTTGAGTTTTGATATGAAGTAATTTACTGAGTGGGATGTTGAATCCTTAGAAATTGCGTTGCTATACATCTCTATCTCAAGCCTGGAACAGAATTTAATCTTCTTTTTTTTTTACTTTAATGTCTTATTTTTCTAGACTTCAAAATTTCGATTTGCAGAAATAAATGTTCAAAATTTCTTCTCGTCTCTTCTTACAAAAACAATTATGTTTACTTGATTTTGGAGCGCAATAGAGGTTTTAATCAAGAAGTGATTAATGAATTATTTCTAAAAAAAATTCAAATGTGAGTATAATTTACCAATTTTTAAAAAGTGAATATTTATGTACAAAGAATGAAGCAAAAATGGTACTTACTTCTTTTAGAAAAAAGTAGTTTGTAATGCGATTTTCACAGTCATTGTGTGTTTTTGTCAAAGTCGTTTGAAATAATGTTCACTTTTATTCAGAGATTAGAATTTCTTCGGGATTGATAGATATGTATCAGAAATTATATCGCACAATTTAGAATGCTTCTATTAGTCGTTTCCTTTATGGGGTTTTAAGCAATTCACCATCATTTTTGGGATTATCTTGATCAAAATAGTCCTAATTAGTACAAGTTAGCAATCTTAAAGAAATTTATTGATTAAATTTAAGAATTTATTGTTTGAGTTCATTGAAACAATAGTTATTCACTCGTACTGCACAAAACGTAGAAAATAATGATAGTAATAAGTTTTATGCTTAAAGAGTTATTTGAAAAGACATTAACTTTTATAAACATGAAAATTAGTTACGAGTAACATAAGCTAGGAACCAAAACATTAAACTCCAATTTCAGTCAATATGTAAATAAAAAAAATGTAGAAAATAGCTTTGCAATGAATGAGTCACATACTTACATTCTTTAGGTATGGTGTTAAAATTTGACTGTCTTAACCCCTCCTTGTCTTCCACTCCAGCAATCCACTAGTTCAGAGTATCGAGATCTTCTCTAAGGTAAGCTAAAAATTGAAAAATATTTCTTCTAAAATTCAACTACCAAAACTATATTTTTGAAGTTAATTTTATGTGTAATGATTCTGCTGTTAAATATATATATGCATCATGTTATGAAGAAATATGAAACCAAAATATGAAAATAATGCTACACATTTTCAAAACTATAAAAAATAAACTAAATTTAAAGCAATAAAAACTGTTAGTGTTGTAAAGTTAAGAATATTCAGTTAGATTAAAGAGCTTGAATAAAGAATGAAAATTGATAAAATTGAAAATTGTTCTATATAAGCTTCCAAAAAACAGATTTAGCCGCCATATGCGCTAAATTGTTTTTATTGTTATTAAATTGTTCAAACAAATATTGGAATTAAATCATATTATAATATGACAACAGAATAGAAATATGATTGATTTATTAAGAATTTACCAGAAAAGATATTCAGAAAACATTTTATTTTTAATAAGACTCGATTGTGACGATTTTGTCTTTGATTAAATTAACAGCCCCTTGGGTAACTAATAAAACTTTAAATAACACTAACATCTTTTTAATATTCTTACTTAATAAAGAAAATGCTTTTAACTAAGGGCGGATTAAATTCGTGATTTAATTATCCACATAATGATGACTTAAATTTAGTATTTTCTGATACGCAAATATACCTTTTTTGAATATTCTTAAATAAAACCATTGAAATAATACCGTTTTATAACATTATAACTATTACTATTTCTATAGTTTTGGGGAATATAGTGTCAAATTCTAATTTCAAAAGCGTTTATTTATCAGGTTTTTATTTAGCTTTTCTTCGACTACTTACTAGAATTTATCGCATTCGACTGCACATTTATGAGAGAACCATAAAAGAAAACTCAATGTCACCTTGAAAAATTCC
>BMAW01114219.1:109980-121147 GCA_019974015.1 Nephila pilipes
ACGGATGCTTGATTTGGCACTAAATTTTCGAAAATAATTAAAATTGGAATATATAAGATAACTTTTCAATATTTTATTTAAAAATTGTACAAATATTTACTAACATTTTTGAAATTTTTAATAAAAAGAAGCAACGTCAAATTCGTTCGAAACAACTTAATTTTAACACAAAACTTACAATATTGTCTAATTATTTGTCTTAATCACTTTCATTAGCACACAACTAACCTATTGTTGTTACGCCCAAGTCATAATTATTGGTGCCAAGTCATAATTATTGATTATGCATATCTCCATCATCAACCTCATCAAATGACACCTGCACATCCTCCCACAATATGTCGTCCAAATTATTCAATATACAACATTTGATGAAGCCTTGTTTAATAATAGACGGACCTAATTCAATCCATGTCGAAAGCACTCATTCTCCAACGTCTAAGAGAGTCGGTTGACGCATACGGCCACCTGCAGTTATGTATAATTACCGTCGCTTGACCATGCCTCCCATTTACGACGAACAGCTTCCTTCATCGGCTTATTGACAGAAACGTCTAAAGGTTGAAGTAGACAGATCATTCCCTTCGGAATAATAACCAGGTCTGACTTTATTTGTCACATTTCCTTCAGAATGGAAGGCATCCGAAGACACTGAAGCGAATCGAGTACCAACATGGAAGGCGGTTTTCGTGCACCCCCTGGACGATGCCCGAAAACGTATTCCTATCAATCACTGGTAAGTGCTTCATCCATCCAGCTCTTCTCATGGACACGAACCTGTACACCTTTTATAAATTGTAGTTTTAAAAGAGTTTTTCTTTTAAAAACGATGTACGGTGGTATTTTTGCTCCATTTGTGGTACATTACAGCATGAGAGAAAAATGAGATTTTTCGTGTCCATTTGTTCGAATTGTCACAGTTTTTTTACCTTTCACATCTGCAGTCCCATTGAAGGGCGTATCGAAAGTCAGTTACGTTTGATCGGCGTTTCTAATCTATAAAAGATCATACATATGTTCCTTTCTCGATTTTAACACGAGCCCTTGGAACCTTAGAAGTTTACATTCGTGGCCGTCTTGAAGATACTGTGCGATGGTGGTTCTTCTACGAACATAAAGCCCATGCCATTTCATGAAACAAACTGCCCATCTGTATGAATTTTCTATTGCATATGCAAAATATTTTTGAGAGCTTTCAGACTAATTTCATAATGCGAATTACAATACCTTGTTGTCTCTTATCCCCGACCAACTCCATTAATGTTTTTTCCGGCTCTTGAAACATGGGTGGAAAGCCTCGCTTCGTCTTCTTTTTTTTCAGGCATGATTTATTGATTTTCTTTACTTTTTTCGCCAAAACCGAACATTTGTTTCATTCTCTGAAAAATGGCGACTTGCTTCTCGATTTCCATGAGACTCGGCATATTTAACAATTGTAATTTCTCAGCTGCTGTGTATGGTCGTCTTGAAGGCAGTTTTAGGGATTTAAAAAAAATAAAATTATAAACTTTTGTATAAGTAACAAACTTTTGTATTATCTATTTTAAGGGAGCTGTTGTTAAAGAACGCTTGTGCGACATGTACTATAATTTCCCGTTTGTGTAAAAGAACACCTGCGCAGCACGCGTATTACAACAATCTCTTACAGCTGCTGCACGTTCGTTGTTCGATGTTTTAAAATCTTTTTTTAATTTTTACACGAGTATAATACGCATCCTCATTTTTACGGACTAAACTGTGGAAAAAAATGCGTATTATGGTCATGAGTTTACGGTACGTGACTGTTCCATTTAGAATGTTATTATAAATTTTAAATAATTATTATAATTTTTAATAATATATTTCTTTATAATTTGCTAAACATTTTAGAATATTTAATAATTTTTAATTTAATTTACAACATCTGTTATGGTTAAGTGAGAGAATAGCTATACTATTTTATAAGTTTACTTCATGCTTTGTAATATTTTGACATGAAAGAACCCTTGGTTCTTTGGTGTTAAATAGTTCACTTAAAGATGACTATGAGGGGATGGTTTGGATTCAGTTAACATGCGTAACCATGTCTGTCTGTCTAAAGCAAAACACAGTATTTAAAAAACTTTTATATCTATTTCTAATTTTCAATGGCTCCACTTTTAGGTTTATTTGATACATTGCAAAATAGAGGTAATTTTAGCTTAGAATTTCTTCATATACGTATGATTGTCATTCAATATTTTAATAGAAAAGCATTTTTATTGAAGGAAACCCTTAATGCATGCATTGAAACTTCCGTGAGTGTTAGTTGGTAACTTTGCAAAGAGTATTATTCAACTGTTCGATTTATAACTATGTAAACAAAATCTTTGAAGTCTTAGTTACGAAGATTTATACACTCAAAGAAACTACTTTTGAAAACTAGCCTGTGGCGTTGCACTTTCTCTACCCAACTCGTGCCATAACTCAATCAAATATAACTAACTCTAAAAGTCAATAACCTACAAAAGGAGACATTAGTCAAATTAGTTACTCACACAACTATTTATTAAACAACTTTGCAGTATAATGTCTGAGAGGTACGTGCTCTCTTTGACAACACCCTAGATAGATACACCTATTCAACCGATACCGAACTAATAGTATCTTACCAAAATCTCTCCAGTTGAGGCTGATTTGATTTCTCGACTCCGCTACGACCACTATCGCCCATAGCAATCTTGATATCATCTTGTAAGGCATACACTGAGAGCTAGACCCACTCAGACTCTCTCCTCAAAATTTCCCTTTGCTTATATAATGTCCTATCTAAGTCTTTTCACTTCATTTCTGCCAGCCTCTAATTAGAATAATCACATTTCATTTTGGTTGGAAAGAAGTTTTTATATACAGCAATCAATCTCAAATAAAGTCCCCAAAGTTAGTGCAGAGAAAATCACAAGCCTTCTGTGGTCTTATTTTACTTTAGGAAAGTGTAGAATCGTCAAAAATATTATCTCTGTCGAACAGGGAATCTGACATTAGTTACATGAACAATTCGTGTTTGTACGCATGTCTAGGAGAATTTAAAAGTTCGAAAGCGTCGCCGAATGCTCATGGTTTGATTTTATGTGATTATTTGGAAAGGAAGATTATTATCAACAGCTTATACTACTGAGACATGAGTAAGAAGAAAATCAAGTCACGTTAAATAGGAAATGTCCCAGATTGCAGAGAATAGGTTGCTTCTTCTGAACACAGCGCTCGATCTCATATCCCCAATCGACGCGGGAGAGGGTTAGCAAAGTTGTTTGAGAACATCATCCACATCTTCCTTACATCAATGATCTTGCTTCCTCTGACTTTTATCTGTTTGGAACGATGAAAAATATGCGTGGTATGGAGTCCTACAGCAACGAAGGGGTAATTAAAAAATGTAGAAAAGGGGCTTCGAAATCAAGTTAAGGAATTCTTCACTGAGAGGATAAAAAAAATCCTAACAGGATGGAACAAATAAAAAGAAATTTATGGGGATTACGTGGAAAAGTAAATAAAAAAATGCATTAATTTAGGATAACATTTTTACAATAAAGCAGTTTGTTTAAATATCGATTGGTCTTTGTTTATAAATGTCTACACAAAAATATGATCAAATAACTGATTTCCGTATTAATTAAATACATTTTAAAGTTTATCATCTTATTCTGAAAGTTTTTCTGGTTTCTTATGTTTAATTTTTTTTAATGCAGGTAAATCATTCACATAATAAAATATAAAGGGGCTAGTGTTTTAAAGGCGTGTTTATTTATTTTGCTTTCAATTCCATATTTCACTAATGCTAATTCAAATCTCTATTATTATTCATATTATTTTAATTTATTGAATCAAATCTGGTCTGAAATCCGTTCAAAATTTATTAATTTTGTACGTTTTCTAGTAATCCGTTTTCTCATTTTTTTTCCATTCGTTAATTCTGATAAACTTCCTTGACTTAATTCCAACTCTTTAATACTTCGACTTATTAGCAACTTCGGGGAATTTAATTTATTCAAGTTTATATTTTAATGTTATAATAAGATGTTTAATTTCTTTTTTAATGCAGGTAAATCAAACACATAATAAAATATAAAGGGGCTAGTATTTTAAAGGCGTGTTTATTTATTTTGCTTTCAATTCCATATTTCACAAATGCTAATTCAAATCTCTATTATTACTCCTATTATTTTAATTTATTGAATCAAATTTGGTCTGAAATCCATTATAAAATTATTATCTTATTACGTTTTCTAGTAATCCGTTTTCACATATTTTTCCCTGCATTTTTTTCCATTTTTTAATTCTGATAAACTTGAGGAAAATTACTAAGAAATAGAAGTAATAAATACATGACGTCATCATTCATGAACTAATTAAGATTTTTTTTTCGTTGTTTGTTTGTTAAGATTTTACATTTTTTAAAATTTTTAACTCTTTTTTTTGTGTTTTTGTAATTGCCATACATAGAATAATTTTAAGAAGTGCTTGAATGCATGGTTCTTCTTTAGTACTATATATGTTTTGGAGAAATTTTTCGATGACAACAAGAAGATCTCTAAATAAAAACTGTTCATAAAAATGGATTTTTTCACTGATAAAAAACGCTTAAAAGAAAAAAAAAAAAAAAAAAAAACTTATATTTATTTGAAATTACAAAAAACAAATTGTACCAATATTATGACACTTGCACATATTCGAATAACCCAACAATTTTTTTAGACATATCTTAAGTTTTAATTTTTCTTACTTGTACTGGTATCAAAAATATTCAGTACAATATATTTTAAATACTTGTCAAGAATTGTTTTAAAAATTTAATGTATTATTTTAGCATCCATCTTTGAAATAATAAAAAAAAATCTTTTTAGGAATTCGTAATTTGTTGTTTTTTATTTAGATTTTTCTTCGTAATTAAAGACACTATTTCCATATAAACATAATTAGAAATACTTAATTAAGGAGATTATGTAAATTTTATATTCACTCAGTAAAAATAATAATCATAATCCTTATAACGAAATGCAAAATGATTGGCTTCAATTATAAGGGAATTAAAGCATTTTAATTTCGAAATATTTAATCTCTTTATAATTTGATACGGCAATTAGGGACGAATCTATTAAGAAATTAAATCAATTTACTTTTCGTCCGATATCTTTAATATCTTAAAAGCTTTTAAATGTATGTCATACCCATTAATATGTTCTTGTGGCTAAACAGTGTACTGACATTTAGTGAAGGGAAATGGATATGTAAAATTATAAAATTATCGTACACTTAAGTACATGAAAAGTGTCGTTAAATATTTTTTTCAGATATTGAAGAATTACCTTTAAGATGTTGTTAGGGAATTTACAGTTTTTAAGAGGTTCATTAATCAAATCATGAAAAAAAATTGCTAATTAGTGTTGATCTGTAGCTTATTTAAAAATCTGATTCAATAAAATTGATGAGGTACTTAGAAGCTTTCATTAAAAAGCTGAAGAGTTTGTAAAATATTTCTTACATTTTTTAAAGTCATATTCATTCAGCAATAAACTCCTTGTAATTCTAAATGGAATTACTCTAAAACTAAATTTATTTTTCTTTGCATTCAATCTCAAATCGAAAAGAAATTAAATCTCAATACCAGTAAATCTAAATAGAGTTAATGATGTAAAACCATTTAAAATAAAAAAACTTATAATTTTGAATTGAAAGTTTTAACATTAAAATTAATTATTCTGATTAATATTGAAATAGTTTACTCTTATGAAGAATAAAATACAGTTATATAATTAATAGTTAAGACATTAACCAGCTTTTTTTACGCTTGATATTTATAAGAATTTTTCATGTTCTTGTGAGATGTAAATTAAAAGTAAAAATCCAATGTTAGGAATCTGAATGTTCTCTGAGAACATATATAAATTAGTTCAATATAACTGGTTATTGTATATGCATAAATATAGAATTTCACGGCTAATAAAATTTATTTTTTAAACTAATAAAATTTATTCCTTTAACTAATAAATAACATTTCGTATCATCCTTGCTCTTTGTATCCCTTGTGTCAAACTTCCAAGACGGTAATTAAAATCTTGTGAGGTATAAGTTCTTTTCAAAGATAAGAAAATATTCAAACATTTAAGGAATAAACAATAACCCAGTTGTTTGATTTATTGATTGCTTATTAATATCGCTCCGAGAAGTAAAACGAAGGATATTGGCGACGGACCTCGACAACGATGATACCTGATTTGGCACTTCCCTCTCGAAACTTCCACACCATGCCAGCAGGTGGACTTGGAAACCTTGACCAATTTAACATGCATCAGCTCTACGACACGACAAGTTTTATTATAACATCAGGACCTGAACTCATTACTAGATGGAAACCACGCAGGCCTTGAGTTTGCGTTCATGATCCCTAGACTGCCACAGCCATTGGCATTTAAAATAGAAAATGGGACTAGTGTAACTCATAATTGTATAGTCCATAGATTTTTTCCCCTTTTTCTAAAAGATCCATGAGTATGACGATCTTGCTGTCCCACGAAATCGTAGTTATTATTTTTCTAGCCAATGAGTCTATTTTTGTCTTCTTTGGAGTACATTCATGAAAGCAATCCGTTTTTTTTTTATTGTTGCTTGGTTATCGGTGTATCCCGATCTCATCGACGATCAAAACAGAAATCAAAACAGAACTATGAATCAGTATCAAATTTTCCAGCAAAGATACGAGTGTAATTTTCAATTATGTGGAATAAAGTTTTATGAGTTTTCAAACCTATAATATAATTAGCTTAGTTTTAAAAAGTTACTGATATCTTAAGTATACGGAAGTAATTTGTATAAAAACGAATGCAAGTTTTTTATATGCGGGGAAAATATATGAAATCTCTGGTAGCACATACTCAGACAGCAAAATACAGCCTTTTAATTGTGGTTTTGAAGTTCAAAAGAAATAGTTTAAATCAACTGTATTCGTTAATTTGTACCATAGTTTGAAAAATGATCTTGAATCTCCTCTGAAATCTTCCTTCGCTACCGATGTTAACCAGAGTATCTGTTAATAGTACAGAAACCCATTATTTTCTGATCTAGATAATGTCTTAAAAACGTAAGCTTGCTCTTTTATGACATCGGTAAAGAAGGCTGCACTGAAGGGGTCATGTGTAGCGTACTTGAATTTCAAGACGTCAATCCTACATAGTAGTATAAGTTGCCGTACCTGTTTCCTCATAATAATCTTAAATCTTCCGTGGCACAGTTCTATTCTTCCTCCTTCGGGAAGAAAGGGATCTCATGCAGGAAGTGTAAGCCAATGGCAGCCTTGAATGGATCTCCAAGGTGAATTTTTGATAACCATACAGTTGATCAATCCACTGTATGTTCCTATCACACCTCTTTATCTCCTCAATATCTTCTTCTATTTCCGTCTCTTTCTAGTTACTACCCTACTTTTCCACGCAATAAACTTAAAACTTCTGAGGCACAGTTCTATTCTTCCTCCTTCGGGCAGATAGGACTAGATAGGGATCTCATGTACCAAGTGTAATTTTTTTTTTACTTTTAATTAAAGTCGCACTAGAAGCTACACGAGGGCTATTGGCGACGGACCTCGTAATTTTGAACCACGGTCAAGTGACGAAGACTACACCTGAGCTGGCACTCCCCTCTCCTAACATCCACACCACTCCACGGGAGGACTTTGGGCCCCGAACAGATTTAACGTGCATCAGCCCCGGCTACACGACGGGTCTTTGGTGGCCAAGGATCGAACCCGCGACTGAAAGAAAACCGCCGGCCGCTAGTCCACGACCTTGACCACTGGGCTACCGCGGCCCGTACGAAGTGTAAGCCAAGGGCAGTCTTGAATAGATCTCTAGCTTCATTTCTGATAACCTTACAGTTGATCAGTCCACTATATATTCCTATCACACCCCTTTAACTCTTCAATACATTCTTATCTCCTACTTTCTCACTACCCTTCTTTTCATATAGTAAAGCTGATTTACATACGTCAATGTTCTTCCACTAAGCGAGGTTCTCATATCAAACTTCATAGAAAAGCAATCCTACAGGTCACTTAAAGAGAAATATGCGTGAGAGGCTTTACAAAGATATTAAAAAGTTCAGATAAACTATATTTTTACTTGTATTTTCATTATTTTAATAGAGAGCATTAAACAAATTATTGTTTCTCAATTTTCGGAGATTGGCATGCACCTTTGTCATTTAATCATAAATTATTCACACATGCATTTATGTAAGTATTAGTATAAACACTTCCTAAATGACACGATCGTCTTCCAAAATAATTAAGAGTAAGTTGCCATGGTAACAATAGGTACACGCACAAGGTATGATATTAAGTGTACGAGTATAAAAGTCAACGTTTGCGTAGTAATTGTGTACAAATCATAGCTTAAATCTAAAAGTTATCTAAAAGTTTCGTCATCAAGCCGCTGGAAGCAAAAATATTGGGAATCTAAACCCGAAACGAACATAACTAATAGAATCTCGAACAACGAAACACAACTTTAAAAGGTTATTTCCCTTTTCATAAGATTCTAGGGAGAGAAAGTTCCTACATGCTGAGCTAATGGCATGTCCCTGTTGGAAGTCGATGGCGTCAGATTTCTTTCACACTTAAGATTAGAAAAACCGAGAATAAGTAATCAATAAGCAAAAGAAGTTGTTGGAAATTTAATACATTCACTAAAGAGTGTTTAAATTAAGAGTTTGTTCGATACGTATAACAGACTTAGCCAAAAATATTGAACACCTAATAAATAAAACATCGATACCCCATTAAAATACTTATTTAGATAAAATAGAAGTTTATGAATAAATCATAAATTCATATTACTTTAACACTATCTTATTTTATCAGATTTCTGTGGTTTTTAAGACGATATTGATTATTTTTGATATGTTGCTTTCTAATGTACGTCTCATGATATTGTTAATAATTATCCTCCGGAAATGTGTTTCAATTTATTTTTCGAAATTCTTTTTATATCCAGGGTGTAGTGGTTGCGAATAATTTATACAAAATGCTTAGGATTTAGAGAAGAGTGTGAAAATCGTTGTTAATGATCAAAGCATTTTACTCATAAGAAATGCATCCTTCGAGCGCGTTTGTGGTAAAAGAATCTGGTTATGCTAGAATTTTGTTTCTTCCATCATTGTGTTATTATATTTCATAGCTAGAAGGACTTGAGTACAATTTCGTGAATTTCAATTTTAACATTTTGATATCATATCAGAGTTTATGCTATTCTGTGTTTTTAATTTTTATTCCAAAATTTGATAAAAGGCGTCCAATATTGCGGATTGTGACCTTTGTTCATTTCCGAAGATTACCATTTCTTAAAAGAATTTATGCTTCTTTTAGTATGATATTTTTCTATTTCCTAAATTCAATTTCTTCCTATGGACCTGTTTTTACAGAATTGACTCGGCATTAAAGTCTTTGCAATACATAAACTATCACTTTCCGAATAAATTTAAATTTTTTTTCCAGTATTCTCTAGCAAATACACTATATTTCCTTTTAACAGGAAGCAATTAACACTTAAACATTAATATATACGATAACACCTATTGAAAGTTCGCACTATCTCTGATTACAGGAATTCGAGTGGTGTTATCACAACATTGCATTAAACATATAATCCTACATATTCAAGGTGATACACATAGTGGCTAATATATACATCCTCCCAATACTTTTTTAGATACTTCTACTTCCATCTAGGGATATAGTTTTGTCACTCAATTTGATAACTTAGAATCTTTTAAAGACTCAATTTGTCAATTCAGCATTACTGCCTTACGTAGTCTCGTCTTAAATAGTGGAAAGTAAAATTAACTTTCCACTCAAATAGTCATTCCTCAGGATAAAGGATAACAAAATCCAAATTTTTCGCTTGTAATTCTATATTTATTTCTCTTATTTTCTTAAAACAAATAAATATATGAAGATTTGAAATGTGCTGCTTCTAATAGTATTAAATAAACAATATAGTTCGTATGTTAATTCCTAAGGATAATTTGATGTTGAAATATATGCCTTGGGCAGGCTAAGCAATTGTTCCTCGTCTTTTAGTAGCTGAAGTCGATAAAACTTGGGTAACTTCGAGTCAGGACTTGGGATTCATTTGCAAACTCGTGATTTAAGTTAATTGCCCATTTCTTTCTTTCAATTTACTTGAGTATTTTTTACAGTTTGAAGTTGAGATTTAATTTTTAACAACACCAAGACAAGATACAATTAATCACAACGAACCGACAAATATAATGAAATCCCCAAATGACTCCATTGCAATAAATATAACTTGATTCTCATGTCTTCATATTCGCTCAGTGCAATAAATAAAATACCAGCAGCAATAATGTACAATAGTTTAACATTTTAATATACTCTAATAAATTACGGAAAATCATTCTTGAACAGGAGATTTTGAATCACATAGTTATATTAAAGAACTTTTTCTAAGACGGTCGTGAATTCTTTTCTTAAACGAATACACTACAGGTTTTCATTGTGTTTTTGGTCATATTCTCCACCGTGAGCCTTGGATACTTTCTTAACCCTACAATATAGATCAATGACAGGGAGGAATGTCACATCTTTATGGCTGAAGAATAAAAACAGAGACTAAAAGAATAAAAAGTTGCATTTTGATACTATGACGGGAAGAGATAAGTTTCCTGAATAGACAAGTAGGGTAAGGTTGAAACTTGGTGGAATTTTTCAAGGTGACATTGAGTTTTTGTAGGTTCTCTCATACTTCAGTCAGATACGATAAATTCTAGTAAGAGTCGAAGAAAAGTAAATAAAAACCTGTAAATACACTTTTGATTAGAATTTGACACTATATTCCCAAAACTATAATCGAATATAATGTTATATATTATTTCAATGGTTTTATTTAAGAATATTAAAAAAGAGTTATTTGTATGCATGAAAATATTAAATTTAAGTCATAATTATATGAATAATTAATTTACGTAATTTATTCCGACCATAGTTACAAGCTTTTCTTCTATAAGTAAGATATTAAAGATGTAGTGTATTTAAAGTTTTATTAGTTACCAAGGGTCTGTTAATTTAATCAAAGACAAAATCATCACAATCAGTCTTTGTAAAAATAAAATGTTTTCTGAATATCTTTTCACAACC
>BMAW01114219.1:121172-164557 GCA_019974015.1 Nephila pilipes
ATAGTATTTGTTAATTTTTATCGAAATAATGAAGCATATGTTATAAAAATAAATTATTAGTTTTATTGGCTTTTAGCATTAAATTTTTTTTTTTTTTTTTTGCAAATTTTATATTTAATACCTTTTTATGCCTATAAATGATATTCCCAGTGCAATTATTAACATTTCCATGCTCTTTTTTTGCATAGGGTTAATAGTTGCCATACGCAAACTTTTCAGAATTAGTTAAAAAATACGGTAGTAATTTAAGTCTAAAAATGACTGTTTTCTTATTTTTTTTTACCATATTAACATTTGAAATAAGTTTAGTTTTCAAAAGAGTGCTAAATTCTTTGAAAGTAGAATTATAATTATTTTAAAATAAGTAAATTGATAAAAAAGCGCAATATATTCTTTTTGATCGATGGTTTTTAAGACAATTAAAGTTTATATGGCTGAAAATATTTATTTCTAAAATATCGTAAGTCTTTGTTAATAAAAACATCATTTTTTCATGAAATTAAAATCAAATTCGAGAGACTTAAATAACATACATTCTTACATTTTTTTTAACTATTGTCCGGTATTAACGAAACCTATTTCAAATCGACCTACATATGACTTTTTATCGTTAGAAGATTGTTGACTCAAATTACATACTTGAGACTTATATTTTTAAAATATTTTCATAGCGGGTGACATGAGTGCGTGGAATCTTGAATGAAGATTAGGAAATGAAAAAAATACACATTGTTTTTAATGTTGGTGTTGGGTTCAGTTCACAGCACATGGATACATCACAGTAATAGTTATAAGGGAGACTATTCAAAAAGTAAGGAACGTTTTGGAATAAAAAAACTAAGTACAAGAAAAATAAATTATTATGTACACCAGAAAGAGCGACTAAAATTCTACTTTTCTACATAGTCACCAAACAAATTGAGGCACTTATCATAGAGGTGGACAAGTTTTGAAATTCCTTCGTCATAGAATTCTGATGTCTGCGATCTCAGCCACTCATTGACGCGCACCCGCAGCTCCTTGTCATCTCACCCACTTCTCGTCACCAGTTACGATTCGATTAATTAATGAATCACCATGTCTGTCGTAGGCCTCCAGAAATGTCAAAGTTGCCTCCATTCGCTGACCTTTATGGTGGTCTGTAAGCAGTTTCGGCACTCATCTTGCACAAAATTTGAGGTAGCCTAGCTTTTGTATGACAACAAAGTCCCTGAAACTTGTGGAAAACTCAGCGAAAGCTCTGTTTTTAACGGTGATTTTCACGAATCTTTTCATCAACTTTAGCGACCAGTTCATCAGTCACAATGCTAGGGCGTTCATTCTCCTCTTCATCGTGAACATTAGTTCGGCCATTTTTAAACTGAATGCACCATTTCCGGATTGAACTTTCATTCATTACGTTGTTTTCGTACACTTCACACGCCGATAAATTTCCATACGTTTTAAGTTTTTTACCAACAAAAACCGTATCACAGACCGCACCTCACAACTGGCGGGATTTTCAATTGCAGCGCATATTTTAAATTTGAATATCGAAAAAACGGGCAGCGTGGAAATGTTCCCGTTGTAGTGGCTAGACGCCGACTGAGATGCCGAGCACGCAGACACCAAAATATACGTGATCGGAGCGGGTCTAGCGACGTCGGACGGAAACGTTCCTTACTTTCTGAATAGTCCTCGTATCGTAACATTGAGTTCCTAAAATAATTCTCTAGATGTTAGCTCTCTCCGGTTTTTACATTTAATGATAAGTTTCTAACTTCCATATATGTTCCAGGGTTCCCAAATGAATTTGTTTGGTCCTTATGGTGTTATTGCCATACTGTGCAATTTAATTGGAGCAAACGATATGTTTTGATAGATGCGCCTGAAACCCCTTCAAAACCAATTTTATCTGCTTAGACTAAGTATGAACCACCTCAAACTGGGGTTATTTGCTTAGAGTGGATATGACTGATCGCTCTAACTGGTTTTAGAGTAGAAATTCTTACCTTTTTTTCAGTTGTGAGCCTTTGAGCGAAGCAGTTATGTAATTCCAAGAAAGCGTGTTAAAATTATAGCTTTTAAAGATGAAACTTCTATTACAGTAAAAGAAAAAGCTTCTGAAGTTGGTGTAGGCAAATCAAACGTTTCAAGAATCCGAACATCATTCAAAGAATGCTGATCAGCCTCTCCAAAAAGGAAGGGAAGGTGTGGGTGCAAGTGGAAAATTACTGCAAAAGCAGAAAAATTCTAATACGAAATATCAAATTTAATCCAAGGAAAACAGGCTCAGACCTTCAAAGATATTTATTTGCATCTGGTTTTGATGTGAGTACCTCAAATGTACAGCATAGGCTTCGAGACGCTGGCTGTAAGACAAGAAGACCAACGAAAAAACTATTTGTAACTCCTGATACGAAGAAATAATGTTGAGCATGGGCATAAAAGTAGAAATCATGGACTGCTGACGACTGGAAGAAAGTAGTTTTCAGTGATGAGGCTCATTTATTTGTGCAGGGATACATTTCAGGTGTTGTGAGACGAAGATATTGTAAGCCTTTGAGACAGGCCCATATCGAACAGACTAAAACAACCGCCGAAGCAGATATTTTGAGGATTTTTCTTGGCAAATGACACTGGAAGACATGACGAATTCGACTTAATGTATCGAAATATAACAGCATAATATTGTTTCATTCTTGAAAACCTATAATGGAACATTTCCACATGACTTGGCTCCATGTCACAATTCAAAACTGGTAAAGAATTTTATGCTGGAAAATAAAATTTAAGATCTTGATTGGCGTGGCAATTCACCTGACCTAAATCCCATTAAGAACTTGTGGAATATTCTGATTATGTGTTTAGGTAAAATGGATTCTACAACAAAAGGACGCATGATAAACGATGAATTGATGAGCTTAAGAGCATGAGTTCTAATATAGTGGAGTCAATTTCCAAAATGTCGGCAAGAGGACATTTCTGCTGAGGGAGAACGTACGTCATACTAAAAATGTATTATAAATGTATATAATGAATAAAACCATAATTTTCTGAAAAAAAGGGATTTTTTTTTTCACTTTGTCCGGATTTTTTTGCACAGGTACGTAATTGTAGTTAGAAATTTTAGTTCCGTGATTTACATTCGAATCATTCTTAACCATAGAACAGAATATTTAAAACGTTTTTATGTATTTCACTTAGTGTGTATGTCATCAATATTTCGATCGTTAATTTAACCAACTTCCCATCAAGCTAGAGCTCTGAAACTTTGGGAATCGTTCTTACTCGCCTAACAATGCAATATTTAGACACATTTGTGACAAATTTTAACTAATATTTTCTTTAATAATGCAGTTTAGCCCAACCACTTGGTTCGATTTCAAAAATTGGCACCAAACTTGGCGATTTTTTTTTTTTGGCTGAACGTTAAGTCCGTAAAACGGACCAGGGTAGCCACATTTGGGAAAATACTGCCAAATAATTCTTGTCGCCTAGGGTAGTTGGGTTAAACTGCATTCCTACCATTTAATTTCCCGGATGAATTAATTAATTTTAGTGAGTTTTAACTTTTTTATGTATTTCACTCGGTGTGTGTCTATCTGTGTGTGTATCAGTGTGTCATCAAATTTTCTATCATTAATTTAACCAACTTCCCATCAAGCTAGAGCTCTGAAATTTTAGGATCAATTCTTACTTTCCTAAAAATGCAATATTTAGATATTTGCGACCAGTTTTAACTAATATTTCAATAATTTTCTTTAATAAACTTTGCCACCGTATAAAAACGATGGTTATTATCTCGAATTATTTAAGACTAGCGTACTACATATCTACCAATGTACATTAATTTCGGTCCATAACATACACAAACCTCCTCTAGCTTCTTTTAACTATAAACTATTATTCTCGTTTATACTTGAAAGAAAGACATTACCTTCAACAAATTAGACTAATTAGAAAGTGATAATCTTTGCATTTTCTTATGAATTTGTGTACTTTTTTAACCTTATAATACTCATTTCTTGTTTTGAAAAATTATATATCTCATCAATTAATAAAATTTTATTGGTACACATTTTAAATAATTGCAAAAAATATGCAAGTTACTTTAATTTTGGACGGTGGAGTACCTCAACGTTTTGAGAATTGAAAGTCAATTTTAATATCAATATCAATTCAGAAACAAATTGCAAATAGTTATAAGAAACTGCTTCGAGAAAGAGATTGTTGAAATTCCCCATTTTGTCTATTTTTGTAGGAAAAAAAAATGTGACATGTTTATCATTTATTTATTTATAAATAACTGTTGTGTATAGCAATTGGTTTACTTTATGGCTTACTTGATTTTCTGCATCTTTAAAATACATCACTGATATTAATATACTACATTAAGAACTTCGGTTCTACCCAAATTACATGGTTTTCAACTTTTCTACTTCTCCTTTTCGGTAGTCATTGGCTACCGTATGTGCTCAGCAGATTGTCAAATTGTAAAGTTAAGCACGTTTTTTCCCTTCTTATCACCAGCATAATGGTAGAAATTTCTTCCCCTGTATCAAATGAATTAAAAAATATAATACTTTAATTCCATACATAAGTTTTAAAACTGCTTATTATTTTGACTTACTGTCTTCTTTTTTCCTTGAAATTAAATGAGTTCGTTTACCTTAAGAATGGAGCTGAAGTTCTCGACATGGTTGATTTATTCTTGATGAATGGTTATTATAATGTAGGAAAAAGATTGAAACGATATTGTGTACTTCTAAGGAAAGGATGGTCTTGAATGCAGTGAATGAAAAACGAAATATAACGTTAATGTCTTTTGAAACTTATCTACATAATCTTAGCAAGCTACTAAAATAGGTGATATCAACATCAATCAGAACTGAAAAATGATTAGAGTAAATAAATATAAATACTAATGAAGAAACTTTGAAACTATGTATAAATTTTTTTTCATGATGTTTTTTTTTTATTTCAATAAAAATGCTAAAATAGTACTAATTTATGTCTCAAAAATTTTGAAAAATGTAATTGGTTCAGATAATAAAAAATGTTTTTTTTTCCTATTTTTCTTTGAATATTTTTTTCTTCTTCTCTGCCAGATATCTTCTCCTGTAATCTTTTGGATAGATCATTCTCATAAGTTTCAAAAAAATTATATTACACTTAAAAAGAAATCTTGAATAATTATTTAAAAATTCACCATAAACACTTTTTCAAATTTAATGAAAAGTTCACTTAAATTAATATAAATAACTGATATTTTTTGTTTATCAGTTATTAATTTGTTTGTTTGTTTACTTTTTGCAATACAGTGATAAACATATAAATAACTTATTATTTAAACCACTAACTTACTTCAAACTATTTTCTTAAGCAAATTGTGGTAGATAGGGATAGAGTTTGTCACGTTAGCTACTTAGGTAATAATAAAAAGAAACAGAGACTTAATCTTTTATTCTGCCAAGAATAAAAATATCAATACTTGAAAGTAAAACCCTCCCATTAACAAGAATTCAAAAATGCTTAACGATAGGTCCAATCCTCCCAAACTTAATTGTGTTCTGGAAGTTTAAATTAGATTTTTACGACGCACTATTTCAATAGCGACTTATTCATTATCTCTGATGGCTGTAGGGGTTTGGACCTCCTGTAAAGGAAAAGTTAAACTTTACTTCCTTATTCTGCATTTCCGGAAAATAATTAAATTTTCTCCACGGAGGGAGTTCTTCTGGAGCAACAGGAGAGTATTGAATAATCGGTGAATTAGAAGTATAGGGTTCCCATAATCGATTTCTAATGTTGAAGAGAGTTTCTATTCATGTTTCTTTAAAGAACTTGATTACTCAATTCTTAAGCGATGCTAAATCAATCGTATTTATATCTTGCAATGCTGAAAATTACAGCACAATTTAAAGCCATTAATTCTTCAATCGTCAATGACGTAAAACGCACGAGGAGAATCAGCAAAGATGTTCAATATTTGACATTTCAGGGAAATATTAACAATTTTAAATAAACAAAACACTATTTCATGCAATTGATAATCAACAAAAATAACATGTAACATTTTTAAAGATTATCGATCAAGAATATAGTAATTTCGACTTAAAAAAAACTTTATAATTATATACTTTAACAAAACGAAAAATGTCAAAAAGTTAAATTACACATATTAAACATAATAGTTATTGACATATTTTAACTTTTATAACATTATACTCTTTTCTGAGTTACAAAAAGACTTATACTTCGGTACCGTCAGAGGGACATTATCTCAAATATTCTGAAATATATTTCATAATTTTCCAACTTCTCCTCATTAAGTTTCTTTATCTAGATGATATATTAATCAGATGTAACTTTATTTTGGATATGTTACAAGGAAAGGAACATATATAAGGTTCCATTTCATTACAAAATGATTTCATCATACGGAGTTTTGTTCAAGATTATGAAAAAGATGAATAATTTATTTTTAATACGGACATATTCAGCTAATATTTTAACCTAATTTCAATATTTAAATAAATATTTTGTTTAATGATTCATCCGAATACATCACGAATTTCTAACTAATGAAGCAGGTATTTTACACTCTCTTATAGTCTTTGTGTTGCTTCAAGTGCGAAGTTAATAAAGAATCAACTCAACTCTGCCTTGTCTTACGTGACCTAATGTAGATTTATGGGACAGAGAATTCTCTAAGTTAATTGTAACTTTCATCCCCAAAGTTATAATAATGATTCATAATTTTATTTAATATCAGTACCTTCTCACTTATCTTTTCCTTCTTTTTTGCTCAGTTGAGCCACTTACCCGTACCACCCCGATTAGTCTCAAAATTTAGTTATGTCCAGTATTGTCTCAGTTCTCTTATTTTTTCATATGGTGAAATTTAAAACATAGGAACATTGAAATGTATCTTAAATTTGAGCAACTGAGCTTTGATCTATGTCACTATTGTTCAGTAAAAAAATAACATTTAAATTAAATGCCATTTAATTTTATAGGAACTGAAAGAATTTTTTTCAATATTTTTGAAATTGTCAATTTCATTATGTTAATTATTTATTTTAATATTTCCCCCCAATTTTATAAAAAAACTACTTTCTAATAATTAAATTCATAACGCTCCCTTAATACAATAATTATTCAATACCGGTTTTAAAACTTTTAAAATTATTTTTGGGTATTTTGTGTGATTCGTTTAAACTACATTTAGAAACATTTTAAGTTATTTTTATTCTTAAAAATTATGTTTAGTTCGAAGTAACTTTCAGTCCTTGATAATTTAGGTATAAACAATATCGATTTTATCAGTTCATGTTTACATTACCTAATATTAATATATTAACATTTAGTCGCCTGTTTATTTAACTAATTTCTTATATTATATCAAATTTACACACAAAAATAAGAATGAGTCTTTAAAGTGCTTTGCATCACTATAAACATTTTTATTTAAATCAATATCTATGAAAAAAGAAATATTATAGTACACTAAAACATTACAAGATTCTACAAATAAAATTTTTGTTCTCAAAACTTCTTTGTTTAGCATTCCGACTGCACAAAAAAATTGTTTTGTTGCCTCGGCAACGTACACACACAAAATTAAAGTTTTCGTGACTTGTTACTTAGCATTTCGAAATGTAATAACGTATACAGTTTAAATAATTTTAGATAAAAAATTTTAAAATTTAATGTCTTGCGTAAAATTAAGATTCTTTACGAATAGTTGACAGTTTATAATGCTACTGAATCCACTTGATACACGTAGCCGTATTTTATTATGGTTATTAACAAAAATATACTTCAGAAATAGGAAACTGAAACAATTACACACACTTTCTCGATACAACAATTAGCGTCGATATTTATGGCTAATTTGTACATAATTTAAGCATATATTATTATATTAAGCATATATTATTATATTGAGCATATTATATATAAAAATGTGATTACAATTTCTTATTTAAATCATAACATCAAATTTGTGTATGACAAAATTTTTTTACTTGAAATGATGGACCTAATATAATCTGGCTTGTTATTTATTTTAAGGTTTAGTCTTAAATTTCATGTCATTTTGATTGATTTCGCACTTCTTTATCGATTCTACTATCATTTCCTAAAATTAATTGAAAGAAATAGTCAAAATTCTAAGGGAATTGAATCCTCTAGATTTTATTCAATTGATTCTTCTCAAACAATGTTGAGAGGAGAAATCAACACTAGAGTAACGAAATAATGTTGCGTATACTTAATCGAAGAAAAGCTTCAAAAATGACTGGCATAGGGAAACATTAATAATAAATTATCAGTTTCTTCAGATTTATTCTTTAATATAATAAAATAAATTGTAAATTTGAGACAATATTTTCATAGTTAGGTTGCTTCTTAATGTTCTGCGAAGCATTTCCCTAAAGTTAATTTTTTGTGTACATTTTCCCTCAAATGAAATTTCACATTTTTTATCGCAAATGTTATGTGTCTTACTATTCCTTTAAAACCGAATTCAACGCCGTTTATGCTTAGAACTTCCAACAATTACGGATGAATTTTTAAAATAATGATATAAACTCGAAGTTGAGCTAGTATAATTATAGGAGAGCTGCTACACTCACAGAAAGTTTTAAAAACTATTTTCGTGCTAGTTATATTTCTCCTCGTCCTGCCTTTTTATAGAATCCACAAACTGATCGTAACAAATCTAAAATATTATTAAAATCTGAAGATGCCATTTCTGATTTCCAGCGCTCACTGTATATTGTTTTTGGTGAGCTGCATTTGCTAGAATTTCATTTAATTACGAAATTTGGCTGTGTTCTTTTGACGTTTATCAGCCTCGTGAATTCTCATATTTATGACGAGTCAATTTTAAACTTAGAATAACTATCTTTTTATTTGGCTTTCTTTTACAAACTTTTGAAAACACAACTTTTGGATTGTTTAAAATAAGGACAGGATAACGAAGCATATTATCTTTCATTCCTTTTGATACATTATCTTGCTCCACAATTACCCGTTATTTCTTCTAATAGTCCTTTAAATGTATACGTTCGTGATTGCTGATTTCATTAACTTTTTTCATTAGCCCATATAAATGGAAAATCTTCTGTAAATTTATTTTTAGTCATCATTTGTGTGAAACATAAATCAGGTACTCCCTTTTGGGGACCACAAATACGATAACTTTTGCTTCATATATTCCACAGCCATATAAAATTCTAACGAGTACAAAAAACACCATTAATACTATTATTAATTTTGAAAAATTCGACTGGTGTCAGTTTCAGGTCAAGCTCTTATATGTTGCATTATAAAATTACATATATTCAATAGAGCTGAAGCGAGAACATCATATCAATCATATTAATACATTTTGTGTAATCCGTTGCTCTTGGTACGTCTTTCACAATACTTTAAAATTCAGATCTTCCTGTCGTGACACTTTGTAATAGATATGATCCCACAGTTAGATTCCAAGCTCTAAGAATAACAAGGAATTCGAATTATCTCTCTTCTCTTAGGAATTTTGATAATACTTTATCTCCACACTTTATCTATTTATACATTATCATATTCAGTTTCCTCCGCATGATGATTCTTTTTCAAAGGATAATGGTTGAAATTTTTCATCTAATTCTGGTATATAATATACGTCAATTATATTAAATGTTTTTTTCAATCAGTCACTTTTTATTTTCTCTTCATAATTCTACAATATGGATACTATTAATGCACATTTAAATATGTCAGTACTTTAGAGTAACCCACAGTAAGTGAATAAAATGAAGCAAAATAAATTACACGCTTATCTTCTTATATGGGCTTTACACGGAACTTCCCGTAACTAATATTTACGATTCCTTCATGACTTTATATTTAAGTTTTCAACATTTTTCTAATTAAAATAAAACGGCACTACTCAAATTATGTGTATTTTTAAAATGTAGTGAATTGATTTTTAGTTCAGAAATCTAACTACGTAAATATTCATAAGGGATAACTGCTAATGTATAGTGATAAAAAAAAGATTCACAAAGAATACATACAAATGTAAACAAAGTGACAAGAAAGGATTCCTGGTAATTATTAGAATTAAAAGTAATTAAAAATGTAATAAAATTGTAGCATGTATCCATTACCTAATCTCATCTCTATAAAATTTTTAATTTAATTCTATAAGCACTGGTAAAATAATTAAAATATTCACTCAAAAACAGTTGAAGAATATCGTCAAGTACTGTCTTTCCTCGTGCTAACAATTCTGCAAAATATAAAAGATTACTCTTACCGGGATACGAGGAGAGAAAAAACACTATCTAAAATTTCGACTAGAAAGGTAGCCGCAGTAGCCTAGTGATCATGGGTGTGGATTCACGGCCGGCATTGTTTTTATCAAGTCCTGGGTTCAAGCCTTGATGCCATTAAAGATCCACCATGTAGCTAGAGCTGATGCACGTTAAATCTGACGAGGCCCATTGTCCTCCCGTCAGCGTGTTGTGGTATTACGGACATGACTTTGTCAGCTCAGGTATCGCCCTCGTCTCTTGACCAAGGTTCAAACTTACAAGGTCACCGTCAATAACCCTCTTGTGGCTTTTGATAAATAATTCATTTTTTCGCGTGCTCGTGTTTTTGAGAGGTTTAAGCGTTTTCAAGATGACAGAGCAGTCGTTCAAGATGATTCAAGCCCGGGCCGCCGTCCCACGTTAAACACGGATGGCAATATCAAAAAGTCTGTAATATATTTCGATTTGACCAACGGTTATGTGTTAATGCGCTTGCTGAGACAGTAGGAATTATAAAAGAATATGCATGGCAAATTTTTCCTTCAGGACAATGTGCCGGCGCATTTTACAGACCTCTAGCCAAGTACGGCATCCCAGTGTTAGACCCTCCTCCTTATTCGCCAAACCTTGAACTATAAGACATCTTTCTATTTCCTTACGGTAAAATCTGTATTACAGAGAACAAGATCTGAGTCCGTTGAAGCTATGAAAGAGAAAGCGGCCTACGGCTTGAAGGAGTTGATAGAAGATTTCCAGCACTGTCTCGAACTGTGGAAGAATCGTATGCAGTGTAGTAGATATAGATGAGGGGTGCATATTGAAGGTGATAATAAGTAAATATATATTACTTAAAAATAAAATATTTTATAGCGTCAATCCCGTTATTTAATATCCCCACTTCGTATTTTTCCCCTCAAATACAGTCTTAAACTTTGGATATCTCTTTGGATTTAAGAGATATCAAACAAGGGCTTTTGTATGAAAAAGAATGTCGAAGTTAGGTTTATCGGTCCTTGAAATAGAGGTAGTTAAATGCAGAAACTCTGTTTATCTGGTAAAGGACTGTGACGTAGGGACGGGGAGAGATATAAGTGTTGCCGCCCCCCCCCCCCCCAAAAAAAAAAAATGGCAGTTTGCATTAATTTTAAAACTGAAGCAATTTTATGCCAATTTTTTCAGAAAAAAATTAATATTAGAAATCCCGAACTGTACATAAATATTCTTTACATCTTGAAATTAAACCATAAAATTTAAAATTAGTTTTAAAATATAAGTTCAGAGGGAGAACGACACACTCCTCATTAAACATTTCTCACTACCCCTCAGGTCCTGGATAAATTGTATTAATATACTCTGATAAACAAAGGTAATGGATAACCTGCAATTTTGTGTTTAATTTGGAAATAATCGAATAACTTAACAAAAAATTAAAGGTCTGTTTGTGGTTTAATAGGTTATTTTTTAATTTTACGTAATTTTACTACTAAGCGTGATTTGCAAATAGTCACATCCACTTTTCTTATGGATAAATTTACCCACAGAAAATATTTTACGATTTTCTACAAAATTCCACTCCCGGATTCCTGATTTTAGAACTAACCTTACAGCCACTAAAGGTAATGAACAAAGTGTGCGCTGAAAATTGTTTCTTAAAGTCTAATTACTACTTCAGGATAGTAATTAGCTTCGTGAACTCGAACTTCCTTTAGCTATTATCCTATTTAGTTTAATAAAAGTACTTTTCTTTCGAATGCTGTATTTGTTTAGGTAGTATTGAATGGTAAATGTTTGAGGAATAAAGTGTTAATTCTCTCTCCCCCTTTTTTTTTTTAAAGTTATTACGCAAAGTCTTAAAGTGGGAAGTTTTGTATGACCTTAATTTGTTTGAAAAGATCGTTTTAAATGAATAGTTTACTTTTCCAGAGTAATGAATGATTTCAATTAAAGAAGTAAATGAGAGAGAGAGATTGAAGGAGATCATCAATAAAATGTTCAATTTTTTCCCCTATACACACACACATGTGTTTCATTTAAACTTTTTATTTTCTAATAATTAATTTAGAAAGGCGTCTTTCAATGAAAAAGGGCAAGAAATCGGATGAACTTTTGTTTTACTTCTGAATAAATCTACATATAAAACAAGAGGTATCTATTTTTACTGAATGGAAGATTAACACTTTGAAAAGCATGTTTTATGGCTCTTGTCATCACTAGTTGTCATTTGTTGCAAGAAGTTGCCATTTTTGTTCCTAACAAGAAAAGATGTGTATATGAGGACCTGATGAAGCAAATATTTCTAATTTAACTCTTGAGGCATTCATTTGGAATATTTTTGTCCAATAATAGTAAATTATTTTGTGTAATTTATATTATTAAATTCACAAAAAAGTTTATATATTTTTTCACTTCCACAAAAGGGGGTGGAATTTTCCAGTAAATGTAATATTAAAAAATTTCCTGTTTAAAACAATAGATAGAAAATTCAACAAAGGAAACTCTAAAAGAGAAGAAGCTTACAACTAAATATGTTTATTCTTCTAAAGAAACCAAAATATTTAGCATGGAAATTATTTTTGAAGTTCATAGAAGACAAAATTTTAAATACTTTTGTTGACTCCAAATACTCTTTTATAGGTATCGTATAAGTCATTCAGATATTTGTTATAATCTACAGCTTGGAAATAAAATATAATTTATATCGACTCTCTGTGCAAATTATGTCTGAAATATAAAATAAATAACTAGTAACGAGAAAATACAGTTTCGTTTTGTCGATTCTTCTATTCTTCTGAAAAATAGCTTTGTATATCTCATTAAACAAAAGTATGTTGCTTTGAAAAAATTCATTGATTATCCTGATAAAAAGAGAGATTAATACCTTCTATAAATTTATGCGTTCTTCTAAAACTAATGTATTAATTCAAACGATTATATCTGTTTATCATCATGTGGGGTGATGTCACATATTTGCTGTGAGGAAGTAAATTGTAAATTGTTTTAATCACTATCGCATTCAATATGAGAGGAGCAGTTTTATTTATCATGCAATGGCCTATAATACTTGATCAGCCAATCATTTAATGGACACAAATACCAGTTAGACTTGAACATGGCTCTCTACTAGCTGGTGCACGCGGACTTTCAGTTGACCCTTTTACTGTTACCAATAATATTCATTAATTTTCTTGCAATGAACTAGATTTAACAGCTCAAAATTTAATGCAACCCTTAATCACTTGTCATCATCTATTGGTCATTTAATATAATTGATTACGAGTACAGTAGTACTTCCATATAACTCCACTGAATGTAGTCTTAGCTATTTTAAATTTAAATTTAATTTTTCTTCTCCCAGAAATTGTCATTAAATCTCATTATGTAATGTGGACAATGCAGGTCAAAATTTTTGAGGATCAAATTTCTCGCGCTAGAATGGTGTGAAATTTTGAAGCTAAGGTTCTTTGGCGTCACTTGACCGAGGTTCCAAAAAAAGACAAATGTTGCTAACAGCATTCGTTTTCTTTCTATATGCGATAATAGTTAAAAGATCAATTTCTTCTGAAAATGTGTCTCTTTAATCACTTTGATTTAAAGGGTCAATTCAATATTTTTGTGATATTTACTTATACCATTCAATTCAAGTAATACTATTATCACGATGTAATTTCAAGAATTAACGGTTAGAGATCACAAAAATATAAGTTTGCTTTTAATCTTGATTTAATTCCATCTCTGGAGTTTTATTAATACGGCAGAGTAGAGTCTTATACTGATTTGTACGTTATTAAAATCTTCTAAATCAGTAATTTATTTTAAAGGCATTAGTAGTTCTAATAAATATGTAGATCACCAATTTAGAGTTACCATATTGAATAAATCATGGAAAAGTAATCGTCTTATATTTTGTTAAAAATACAGTTCTCTCTTTCTTTCTCTCCGAGGGTTTAGTTCTTCTAAAACAAATACAACATTAAAAAAACACCAAATACTTTCCGTCGCGAAAGCTCGGATATGCTAAATAAACGTTCGGAAATCCTCCAAACCTTAATTATTTTATAAAACCAAATTAGGTTTTTACGACACTTTTCGATTAAGGAGTCCATGCATTATCTTTGATGGCCTTAGGGGCAATGAGTGTAAGGTGAAGGTTAAAACTGACTCAGAGATACTTTATGTGTGGAAGCAAATTTTTCAAGAGAAACAGATGCTAACTGGGGGTTGAGTTCGAATACTGAAATGAAAAGAAAATCCTGCCCTTTAAATGAATTTTTTTTCTGTTTATCATCTCGTTACTTTCGTTTCTTTAGTTTAAGCGTCAATAGAAATCAAATTATCGACTTTGTAACGCCAAAATTACATTTTAACTAATTGGTTTTTTATATAGAGGAAAATGTTTCGCTTTATTAAATGAATTAAATACAGATCCTGTATATCAGTATCCCCCAATAGAGAGATTCAAAACTGAAATACGGATCAAATAATATTGATGCGTAGAACTCTTCACATGTTTCTTCTGTAAAAGATAATTATTTCTTTGGAGAAGATGAAGAAGTCTCAGGTAATTCAGGTTTACGTGAATTGATTGTGTGTAGAAGATGGAACATTAGAGTATTGTATATCAGAATTCGTTTAACCGGAAATAACAATGACTTTTGTTAGGCACAAATATCCATCATCTGCATGACTTGTCTGTTCTCGCTAGATCATTAGAACTTCAAAATGTGTGCACTGACCATAATTATGTTTCATCTAGAGAAACAAACCAGAATAACATATAATGTATGTCATATGGGGACCTTATCCTTATTCGTGCTCGTCCATGCTCGTGAGTAAAAAGATTATTTAAACTTGACCATTAATTTCGACGCTATTTATCGTTGCAAATGTCCGCAGATAAAACAAAAACTTTCCAGTGAATTCATACTTTAGTTGCTGACCTTGTGGCGAAAGAGTATTCCTATTCGATTCTTGTGCCATAACTATATATACAACCAACTCTAAAAATCAATAACCTACTCAAGGATACACCAGTCAAGTCTCACACAACTATTTATTTATCAGCTTTGTAATATAATGCCTAATGAATATTTTCTTTGCAAGATAACACCCTAGATAGATTCACCCGTTCAATCAATACTGAATTAAGAGTGTCATACCGAAACCTTCACAGTTTAGGTTGACTTGATTTCTTGACTTCACTGCGATCACTATCGCAGTAGCAACTCTTGATGTCTTCTACCACCCGTAAAACGTATACTCAACGCTAGTGCCACTCTACCTCTATCATGTGAATTTCGTTTTGCTTATATTCTTTCCTATCTAGCTCAGTTCACTTTATTTCTACCTTCCTCTAATTTTCCTAATCACGTTTCATTTTGGTCTGGAAGAAATTGTTATTTGTAGCAATCAATCATAATTAAAGTTACCAAGATTAGTGAAGAGAAAATCAAGAATAGCCCAACGTCACAACCTATCCATGAATATATAAAGGAATAAATGTACTCTTGAAGATTCATCAAAAAGTATTTCAAATAACTGAATGGAATATGGTTACTATACAAAGTTCTCAATAGTTAGTCGTTCTGAAGCACTCTAATAAATAATCGATGTGACTGATGTCTATTCTGTGCACGAACACAGTTTGAAAGAATGACTTATTATTGCTTTAAAATTGACCATAAGATAAATGTTTATAAATTAGAGTGCAATAAGATGCGCTTAAGACGGTGGTGTTTAAAAAACTACTTATGAAGACATAGCCAAGGTAGGGTAGTGATTAGCTTCTCTGACTACAAACACAACCCAGGCTCGATTAACGGTGGTTTCAGCTTGGATAGCTAGTCATGGATCAACCCAGCTTAGTAATTAGTACTCCAGATCCAAAGGCTACAAAAACGAGGAGGGGATCGCCTGTTGGGCCCCTAATACCCGAACAGATTTTAACCTAAAAAGATGAACTTTTTGCTGTTTTTTTAATTCATGACCTTTGACACATTTTTCAATTGATAGAAACATTGAAGGGTAATGGCCCATTTTTTAAAATTTATAATTATTATCAGCATAACAAAATATACTAGAGAAGCATATTTTCGTCCATGTGCAAAAGCATTGTTGCGCCCTGAAGTGGATAAATATTTAGCAATCGCTTTTATATTCTAAATTTGATTTAAAAGTAATGCTTCATGGTCATATTCGCTTGATTTGTAACCCGATTTTCTAACTTTGTACCATATCTGAAAGTTGCATATGTCCTGTGCATGAAATTTACTTGTTTTCTTTGTTACCGGTAATTTCTTTGTCATTGGTAAAAAGTAAACTAAAGAAAATCTCAACTCACATGGACATGACGAGGAAGCAGCGAGATGTCTTAGATTTTCAGTTAGTTGAAGATTGCCAGTTTCTCCAAATTCATCACCAAATGAAATTTACTTACGGAGACACTATCGCTGCACATGAGAAAGGGAGACGAAGGACGAATTGCAATTAAAGCCTGACATTACATAGAAGCCGCATCTACCCTTTGCGTACTATAGAATGTTGGAAAATAAGCAGCAAAAGAAAATGTTACGATTATGAAGGCTTTACTATTCAACCAGGCTTCATATTGATGAATGGAAAAAAGTAATGGTTCGGAAAGAAAGCTATTGGAACATTAATTTACCTTTTGAAATTTCTAGATAAAAATTACAGGCTGTATCATTAAATAAGGTCTTTATTCTATGAATAAGCTGGCTTTATGGAAACTCATTCTATTAAATGTTTCTTTCCCATTAATAATTTATGTTTCCTATTTAGATAAATAAGAAATTAAAAAAAGAAGCATGATCGACTCCGTTCTAAAGCAAAATATAGAAATAGACCTATGATGCAGTAACAATTTAAATCCTAATATTTGTATAATATTTATTACCTAAATATAAATATGCCTATATTATATATATATATATATATACATGTGGCGGCTGCCTACGTCACCTTTTTGACTGCGGAGCTGCAAGATGACTAGTACAAAAGGAGGAAGTAACCTTTGCTCGACACACTTGCTTCGAAAATTGCAGACCTGTGAAGGTCGAGTTTCATAGTTGAAATGTTAAAAGTTGTTCTCGTTAAGTTTTAAATAAATTGTTAGTTCTTCTTGTTTTTAAGTCTTTCGTAGTTATTTATTTATTTATCTAGCCTTCACCTTCTGATTGGACATTATGGGGAACGGAGGTTTTAACAACCCACTCTCCATAAGCTGGTGACCCGGACGTGATTGGTAGGCCCGTCGCCTTCGGACCCCTTGGACCAGGGTTCGAATCTGCGCTGCCGCTTTGCGACCGCCACATATATACATATGAAGCATAAGTCTTTGTTTGAGAAAATGAGTTTTATTTATTAATGTGTCTCTGACGATATTAAGAATGATGTTTGAATCCTTGCTTAAGTCATAATTATATTTTATTTTTTACTTTAGTATAATACAAATTTTTAACAATTATGTAAGTCATTAAAATAAATTTTCATATTAATTTGAGCTTTCGATAAAATTTCAAAACTTAGATAAAAAATAATCGTTTCAAAGTTTACTTATAGACATTATCATAAAGAGATTTTATGGAAAGTAAATGATATTGTAATTGAACTTATGTACATTCAAAGTAAATGTGATGCTATTTAAAATTTTGTCGAAGTTAAATACGATTTGCTGAATTTCAAATATAGTTTCTTTAAAATTATTTATGATTTCTCCATGCTTTAATACTATTATTTTCACAGAAATGTAAATTTTCCCCCATGCTGAGAAGAAAAACATGTACGTCTCATATTACCATAAATCATCTATATGTATTAGACCTATTATATCTCCTCTACAACGAAACGCATTATTTTCAGATAAAAAATTGCATCAGAAAACATATTTTATTTGTTATTTAATGATGTGGAAACCATTATATTTTTATATTTAAAGATATTTGTTTGAAATAAATATAATGGTGTACGTAATGTTTTTATAATTTCAATTTGTGTGTGTGTGTGTATTTCCTAACAATATTTTAAATGTATTAAAACGCAGACATTTTATGAAAAAAATATTTTGATACAATCTAATCGGTATAAAATTTTGTAACTTTTTTTTATATTTAAAATGATGAATGTCTGTGCCTAATATTACTTAAATTTCTTTATTTAATGGAACTTCGCCAGAATGAAACAAAAGTATCTTTTGAATATTTCATATATAAAATAATCTTTTATGTAATAAAACTAGGGCAAGTTTAATGATTTTAAATTATAAAAAAAGTTTATTCATAAAATATATTACAATTTTAATATTCTTTTCACTAAAACATGACAAATATAGAACATTTATTAATATAATTATATGAACCGTATATTTTAATATAAAAATATATTTTTGGCAACATAAAATTTGCATTAAAACTGATGGCATAATAGTGCTTTTCAGAACAAATCTCTATTTAACAATTGATTGTCTATGATCTACTTTTCCATTAGTTGGTATATTAAATGGAATTTAACGTAAATTTGAATTTATTTCATGTATGTTTATAAAACATTTGTACAGATTCCATCCATTATATACCATATTCGTCTCCTAAGGAAACCCTTTTTTGCCCAGAAACGAAATTGGGATGTTACTGACAAAGACTAAGTATAAGTTTTGTAAACAGTCTATAATTTGTTTTATTTTATCATCTATAATAGAATATGGCTTTAGTAGGAAATGAGAGATTGCGATTAGATTTTTTATTTAATGCTCCTTCGATGTTACTGTGTTTCTTTCAAATTTTTGTTCATTTTTTTAGTCGTTGCTTCTTGAAGTTTTAAAATCAATATTTAAGCAAATCATTCAGACGGTTTTCAACAAACCCACTACTTCTTGTTCATTTGATCTGAATGTTTTCGAATTCATTGAAATTTATAAAATTGAGAAATTTGATCAAAAAAGTTTGATCTGAAGAGCTTGTATTGATTCATGGTATTTGAGCTAGTTTTCCTCTCTCCTTACTTCTACCTTATCCTAAAGTGAGGAACAACAAGCTTCAACAAGTTTAGTGTGCCCCATGCGTAATGCTGAATTGGTCTTCAGTATCATCATGAGCGGAACTTATGACTTGACCGATTCAACACTGGCCGTATGTTGCGACCTTGACCACTTGACTTCCTCGGCTGATCCTGAAATGAGTAATTTATAGGTATTGCCTGACTTAGGAATATGGTGGTTATAGCCTCAAGTTCTATTATTCATCAATTCACAATATGGAATAGGAGTAACAAAAAATTTCATTTATAATTTTTCAGTAACTCATATTGTGGTAGTTATATTCAAGTAAAACTGTTCAAATCATATACGATTTCGTATCAAATTTCATTTTGAAGATTCGCATAAAAAATAACTTTTATCTTGGGTAAAGTGAAATTTTATTTTTAATTTCTTAAGCTTAGATTTGATTTCATTCCAGTATTGTCTAGGAGAATATACTAACTATTCTTTTAATATTTGTCTCAAAAATAAACGTCGAATGAAATAATCCTCAAAATTATTTTCTTTTCTATTATATTCACCAAACGATTTTTTTATACATACTTATTCTTGATTAGAAGAAAAAAGCCCTTACACAGCATTTCTGTCATCTATTACTTTCTTGGATTAAGCTATTTATCTTCCGCAAAAGTTTGTGGAATCACTCCCCGTTGTGGTTACGAATACGGCGAGTCACTATTGGGGAATGTGTCACCCGACGAACTCCTGATCAGTAGATACTTAAACATTACACAAGAGTGGCAACTACACACTCCAACAACAACAATTCATAAAAAAACATTTAAAAAAAGTTTAAATAAAGGAAAACGTGAGCTGACAACCTTGCGAACAAAATAACAAAGAATAATTAAGTCCAAAATAGGAGAGAGGACCTGGTAATTTCTTCGGAGATTCCTCCCCACTGCTTGCTTTACAGTAATAGCAGTAGCAGAAGGACTTAGTTCACTTCGCCTTCAGTACAATTCTGCTGAATTGCTTTGCCAGATGGGCCGACTCGTTTTCATAGTGGTAGAGTGACAGAAAGCTTGAAAGGTTAGCAATCACAAGTAATCATAACTTCCTACCGAGGCATTTTCAGCCATACGAAAGAAACGGTTAATAACTTAATAAGGAATCATTAAATGCTTAATACCAGCTACTTCTTATTAAATCAGTAAACAACTTACTTAAACAGAGATAATATTCTCACAATCATGAAAAAGACAAGATATTACTTTCATCAAGTCTATGACAGAACTTAATTATTAGACATCTTATCGACATCTCTTCTTAATGAATTTCTTGTTATGATGAAAACAATAACTGTGTTTATCTTCTAAGTATGAGAAAAATGTATTTTTGATGATTTTGTTCATACTCTCAGTTACTGGCTTACATTTTTCAGTTAAGTAGGGACATCCCTCACCCGAAGTACCCTAGTAATATCTTTCTTTCCGATGAGATTTACTTTTATTATTAAACACAGATTACACACTCCCGGATTCATCAACAATCTTTCTCTATTTTCAACCCTCTTTCTTGGAAGCCAAATTCTTAACTATTTTCTCCATTTTTTCGAACGTCTACATCACATTTACATCTTGTTTGGCACGACATAACTATATCAGGCTCTTGCGCCATTAAATTTTTCAATCACTCACTCATGGCTCTACTCTTTTTACTAAACAATCATACAATTTTAGTTTGGCAGACTTGAGTGGAAAAATCACCATCCATAAATATTTAATTCTTGGAATAATATTAGTTTTCTTCAGTTCATTTTAATTTTTGTTCTGTTTTATAACATTTGTTTTCCATTTCATTTATGATGCCACTTAAGACCCGACGTGTAGGAGGGGCTGATGCACGTTAAACCTTTCAAGGCTCAATGTCCTCCCTGTGACAAAGTATGGAGGTTAAAAGAGGGAGTTGCCAGATCAGGTGTCGTCCTCGTCACTTGACCGATTCTCAAAATTATGAGGTCCGTCCCAAATAGAATTCATGTTGCTTCTAGAGCGATGTTAATAAAATCAATCAATCAATGAATTCATGTGTTTAAAGACTTCGGTTTACCATCTGATACTGGTAAGGAATTTTCATGATATGTTTCACTACTTATACTTATTATATAATAAATTGTCTTTCAAAATAATACTTTTCATTATATTTGAGACTAAAATAAGAAATACTTCGAAGTTTATTAAACGTATATTTCATTATATTATCGAACATATATCTCAAGATGATTGGAGTCTTTTACCTCTAGAGAAATCACTACACTAATCATAAAACCTTTACAAATATTTACAATTGTTTCTTTGCGCAAATTGATATTAAACTCTCCAGTCTCTAAGCTTTAGAATTTTGTATATTTGAACTATACTCCTCTCACTCCAAGTTGCCTCGGAGAGGTTCCGATACAGTCGATGAGATGAACAGGAAAGCAGGATGAGAACAAGGGCAAGATGAATAAGTCTTTTCTTTGTCGATGAATTGTAAGCTTTTGATGTCCAGTGCTGTCTGTGCAAATCTTGTACCTTCGGCTTGTAAAGAAAGACCCGTATGGTTTTCATCATACCTATCACAAGCGAGAGGGCTCTCCAAGTAGAACTTGTTTTTGCCCTGAGTATAGAAAATATTTCGGACACAAAGTTTTCATTTTAAACAGCAGAAGAAAGAGCATTTCCCTCTTCCTCAGGTAAATCTGCCATCTCATTGAAGAATCCAATACAGGAGGGGATTACTTCAAGTGATTGTTGCTGATTACTTCAAGTGATAATTGTCTCATCATTTCTGGGTGTTGAGTGTGATTAAAGGCGCTTGCAATAATTGGTCATTAAAACTAACTTTATCTAAAGAAGTAGATGGTGTTAAGTAGCTAAAAGAAATACATGGATCCACATTAGAATCCAAGAAAACTTTTTTCCACATAACACCAATTGGGCTGCCTTTTTTTCAGAAGAAAGAAATTTTATCAGTTTACTGATATTTATGTTTTATATTGTTATTTACTTGTTTTAGGGAAATTATATTTATTTTCATATAAAACTGAATAATTTCTGAGAAGAATATATAAACATTTTTCAAATTAAATTTTTCTTGAAGTATTAGTAAAAAAAAATTAGTAAGAAAAGTAAAAAAAAAAAAAAAAAAAAAAAAATGGCGGATTAGTTTAAAAAAATGGCATTCTTCATTTGAATGCGATTGAGCAGAAAACAGAGGAGGGTAGGGAATTTGTTGCAATAAAACGAAAAAAGGAAAATCTCTCTCTTACCAAAAAATAATAAATTTTATATAACTACATTGCAAACAGTGTGCAACAGCAGGTACTGAAATTTGATTTCAGCGACTTATGTGTTTCCTTCATAAATGTTTCAGCACATAAGAAGAATAGCAATGGCAACGTCTAGACGTAATTTAAAATCGTTTTTTGATTCTCCATAAACTGTTTGAAATACTATATATGTCGAGTAAATAAATTTGTGTGGAAAGCTTATTCTCCTATTTTTAACATACATTTGATTAAAATTCAATTTATATGAGTATACCTAGTATTTTCAATTATTTAAATTTAATAAAATCTTCGTAAAATTTAAGTGAGTTTACTAATCTTAAGAAATTTCTCAAGGGATTATTAATTCAGTTGTAGCCAGATTTGTTATTTACAGTCGTATCTCCTGTAATGGACACCTCTGAATAAGGGACACCTCTATTTAAGGGACAATTCTGTTGGTCCCTTAGGTTAGTATATGTACTTACCTCCTATTAGAGAACACCTTCTTTTAATGGATAAAATGTCTGGTCCGGTGGGTATCTCTTATTGGGAGGAACTTTTGTATTTTATTTGAATTTTATTCACATTCCTGAGCTTGGTAACATATAATTACTGATGTATGAGTCAAGTATCAATTTTATTTTATAAATTTATTCCGTACTGAAAATACAGCAGTAATACATTAAAATGATATAATATATAATTTTAGATGCTCTCTTATTAACACATATAGAAAAGCTTACGCTCTTGCTTAATTTTCTTAGGCTTTATAATTTTTATTAATTTGAGAAAAAAAGGAGCACTTTAATTAATTCCTTTGTTTACATTATGTATTAAAATATCGTATTTTAACATTAATTACATATCAATTTAGTTCCCTGTTTTTAATATGTATATATTATACTTATACTATTTTATATTTTCATAATTTGAATTCAATGAAATTTTGTTTCCCTTTTTTATTAAAGTTATTATCTAAAAACTCCCGTTATTCGTATCTTGGAAGTAATTTCTCGTTTCAGTAAATGAACTTTATTTTATAAATTTAATAAAGGGTTGTAAGAAGAGGTTAGATATATTATAAGAATAAAATATTTCAAGAAAATTATAAAATTTTCTTTTACAGCTATTGCAAATAATATTGCGGTGCCTTTTACAAATGTAGTTGGTACGTATGGTATTTGTACATATTGTGGTATGTATTCAGTATTTTTAATAGTTCTTCAAGAAATAATTCAATAAAAGAATAACTAATAGATAATATTTTATTTGCAGCATAAGAAAATGCAAACTAGAAACAAAAAAACAGAAGCAAAAATATAAATAACTACAGTACTTAACAGTAAGTTAAGTCTTCACAAAGTGATTTTAAAAATGGTGGTTATCTGATATATCAGTCCAGAGCAGTCTAAACTATTTATCTTGAATTTATCTTCTAAATAAATAGTAAGTCTTTGTTAATTTCTTGTGTACAATCTTTTATTTTTTCATTATGTTTTTAAACATTTTATTTAAAATGAGTTCATCCGAGTTGCTGTCAGTTCTGAAATTGGAGATGACCACCGAACTATGATAACACAATTTATTTTACAAAACAATCACAAATAATGAATTCAAATTAAATGAAATAAGCTTGTGACGTTGGGCTATTCGCGGTTTTCTCTTCACTAACTTTGGGGACTTTTAATTCAGATTGATTGCTTTTTTCTAAACAACTTTTCCCCAACCAAAAATGAAACGTGAATATTTAAATTACAGGCAGGTAGAAATAAAGTGAAGCGAGGGAGATAAGAAGTATATAAACTAAGCTTAGACACGCGATAGTGGTGGAGTGACTAGCTGTTTTAACTGTTATTCTTAGTCGAAGACGGGATCTAGAATTGCTACGAGTTATCGGCGACATAGTTTAGCCTAGAAGTCGAGACAGTCTCAACTCTGCTACGTTGGTAAGACTCCGTTAGTTAGATATTAGTAAAACAAATGAATATACTTAAGGCGATATTTAGGGAGAGTCGGTATACATTTGTCGTTATAGGATTAAATTGTGAAATAAATATAATGAGTACGATCTGTCTAACGTCTCTTTGACTGACTTATTGACTTTTAGTGTCGATGTATTTAGTTTAGCTATGGTACAAGAAGCGAATAGGAATATTATTCTGCCACAAGCTAAATTAATTTAAAACTGTTAAGGAAGTCAAAAACTTATAAGAATCAAAAATCAATCGAAGCTAAATACGAATATTCCAATTACAGCAAGAAAGAACTTTTTCGTGCCTGAACTCTCTTTGCTTGGTAAAATAAGTTGACAAGATGATGCTGGAGCACCTGAGTCTTTCGGCTCTTAATCTCCAAATCAGAGGGCATACTTTTGGACATGACATCGGCTTTTTCCAGCCTTGAACTGCGTTTTGTTTATAGAGAAAATTGGATTTAGAATAATTTAAAAATAAAGTTTCATGATAAATGTGTGAGAAAAATAAAAACTGAAAATAAAGTTTAAAAATTTGAGATTTAGAAAATTCATGGCGAAAATTGCTTTTATCGTTAAATTTATTGAGATGAAGAACATGAGATGGGGTGAGGGTGACATTTCAGCCGACCAATGGGGTTGCTGTTTTTCTTGAGTTGGGATTGGTCTTTTAATTAAGAGGGAGTGGGTGAGGTGTTCCTTATAGAAAAACTATGAAAAAGATTTTGGATTTAGTAATTGTTTAAAAGAACATTTTCAGATCTTTCAATGGAGGGATAGGGGGTGTAGTCATATATATTTATCAGTGTGTTGTTGTTAATGGTCATGAGATTATTAAAGAATTTTGTGGAAATTTTCTGGATAGTTTGTTTTATGGTGTGGAAGTTTATTGACGAATATATGTTTGTTTTTCTCATGAACCATCTGGCTTTAACAATTAGTCTTATGATATTATTTTGAGCTTTTTTTTAATTTATTTAAGTGTGTGTAGGCTGCGAAACCCCAAATAGGCCAGCTGTAAGTCAGGATAGGTCTGAGAATCGGAGTATAGATAAGTAACTTGTTATTAATACTTAATTATGCATTGCGAGCAATTAGGGGGGAGCCATATGCGCTCTGGATCGGGAATTTTTGATAGTTTGAGTTACATGTTGTTCAAAAATGAGTCTTTTATCTAGGATTACTCCTAAGTATTTGGTGTGTTGTGACTAGGTGATTTTATGCTTGTTTATGGTGATTTCAGGTCTTGTGTATTTTGTTTTGTGTGAAAAGAAGACGGTCTCCATTTTAGAAATATGAAGGAAAATTTTCTATTTGGAGAACCAGTCTTCTAGTAGTATGATGTGTTTTTGTTGTGCTCGAGCCACTAAGAGTGGCTCCTTGTTCTGTGCTAGTATCGCTGTGTCATCTGCGTATATGTAGATAGTCGTATTAAATGCTTTGGGGATGTCGTTCACATAAATAGAAAATAGGTCGGAGACAAAATTGAGCCTTGGGCTACTCCGGCAGTGATCTTGGCTATTTTTGAGGGAGAGTTGTTTACTCTCACTTCAAAGGATCTATTTGGAAGGAATGAATGAATTTTTTTAATGAGGGCGGGATTTGTTTTGATTTTTATTAATATATAGAGCAGTCCCTCATGCCAAACTCTATCAAATGCTTTTTGTATGTCAAGGAAAACTGCACCTGTTATTTCCCATTATTCAAACTGGCCTTTACGTGTTCGACGACACAGAGCAGCTGGTGTGATGTGGAGAGTTTTTCCCTGAATCCATGTTGTTCATGGGTCAGAATATCATTAATCTATTGAAAATATTTTTTTCGGCTAATTTACTGTGGATGGGGAGTAGGGATATGGGTCGGTAGCTATCAGAGAGAGTGAGATCTTTTCCTGGTTTAATAATGAGTATGACAGATGTATTTTTCCAAGACTGAGGAAAATGCCTATATTTAGAATATTGTTAACTATTGATGTGAATTGGAAAATAATTTTCATGGGGAGTTCTTTAATCATCTTGTTTGTTACTCCTTTCCTTCCCGGTGCTTTTTTAAACTTCATTTTCTTTACATATTTGATGATTTCAGATGGCATTGGAGGGGAACCTTTCTGCGAAGGATCTTATTGTTTTGTATAGTTCATTTATCAATTATGGTTACAGAAGCTCAATTGTGACTTTTTCCAGGAGGTCACCTCAATCGCATAGCAGTGAACAAACTTTAAATAATTCACCAAACCCGTTCCATTTCTATGAATATTTTCTGTTCAATTCAAACGATAGCTTATTTAAATATTTGTCGAACAATACAGGAAACAGTATTAATCCTTATATTTAAAATTATACGGAGGTTCTCGTGGAAAGTGAGTAATTGATTATACTATAAATAGTAATAACCAGCTATTACGTAATTTTTCTTCCTTTTTCAATATGTAAAAGCCAATACTGAACACACTCAAATGAATCGAATGTCATATAATGATGATAAATAAATTAATTTAAGTAGACTACAGATAATATATATTTCATCTCAAACAACTTTATTTTCTTAATTACTCTGTACGCATCTTGTCTAACGTATAAAATAATACGTTAATCTTTGTCTTACGGAACCAATGGGTTAAAATCCTTTGTAGATGAGGGTTAGAATCTTTGACCCATTGTAAATTCTTTGTAAATCAAACGAATTCCGTATTCAATGCTTCACAGCTTATATATACATTTTCCCAGTTTTGTTTTATACACTTCAATGATTCTAAACTTATCTACATAAGTCACGTTCCCTTTATTGATTCATTATTATTTCATTCATTACCAATTGGGTTAAAATTCTTTGCAGATAAGGGTTTGAATCCTTAACCCTTTGTAAAATATGTCTGTAATCACACCTAAAGCTCCTTTCTCGACGTAGGTCTGATCCAATTATTTAACTTGATATCTTCAGATTACTATCTATATCACTTCCGTAATAACGAACTCCCGTATTCAAAGATTCACTGCTTATATATACATTTCTTTTGTTCTGTTCATCCAGTAATTCTAATCTAATCTAAGTAAATCGCGCTTCATTTATCGAGATAAATTTTCGCTCGAAAAAACTTATATAAAATCTACTTAAAGTTAGTTGAAGGAGGAAATGCGATAGAGCCTACTCTATAAAAGTAAGGTTTGAGACTGATATTTCAATACATGAGTCAGATTTGAATAATTTGGCATAGAATATTCGTTTAATTAACTATTATTTAATTTAAATATAAGAATCAGATATTTTTTCGTAATTGAATTTCAGAAAAGGGGGATTACATATAAGAAATTAGAATAACCATTCAGAGAAATCCATGACTTTTTAATCCTATTATAAAATAAAATTGAGATATCTAAGATGATAACATTAATAGAAATATGAAATTAAATGCACAGATAATTCTTCTAACAAAATATTATTATGCATAAGAATACATTATAGTACATTCATATATAAGAATATGAACTAAACAGAGAATATATATATATATATATATATATACAGAAAATTTTATGAAAGAATAATTTAAAATATTTAAAAACACAAAAAGCCAGAAAGAAATATAAAAGTAAATTAAAAATAAATGAAAATATGGAATCCAGCAAGTCAAGAGCAATTCCTGGCTGAGGACCGAATAAGCGGGGTTAAACCAGTTTCATGGTACCAAACTTCCCCCTTTGCGACTTGGTAGTCTGAATTGGGAAATCCAAAGTACGAAAGAGTTCAATGATAAAAAGATGCAAAAAAGTTCAGAGTGATCTGCATATATATATATATATATACTTCACAGTTATGAACATATTTATAATGTATAACACATCGATCAATAACTCCCGAGTCTAAAATTGAAAACAACATTTTTTTTGCAAATTTTTTTTTTATTCATCAACATAACACCTTTTGTTAATCACCTTTTAGGGTGATACAATCGTTCCAACGCTTTTCCACAAATCTTTTTTTTTTTTTTTCCCCGCAAGAAATCTTTTTTGTTGCGAGTAAATAGCGATAAACAGCTTTCTGAATCATCGACTCGTTGCTGTTTTTGCAATCGCGGCACCCACTTGGAAAAAACCTTTTTCACTTCACTTCAAAAAACCTTTTTCCTGGTCCGATCGACTTAAAATTTTGACACGTTTCAAGCAAAGGTTAGTACTCTAGAAAGACCTGGTTACTGGTTTACTACGAGTGCCATCTCTGGGTTAGTCTCGGGAGTTATTGATCGATGTGTTATATTGTACATTAAATAAATTAATTTATAACCTAATCCTTATTTTTATTTTGTTTGCTTTATTTCTAAAGACATATAAAACATCTCTATGCTACAAATCTCTCTAATATATATATATATATGTATATTCATTTCATTAAATCTCTCAAAAAAACTTCATCCATTCTAACTCCTTAAATTTTGTTAATTTATAACATGTCCTGAAAATTTCACATTTTACTGACAGAAATTCTGCATAAAAAAACAAAATTTTGATAAAAAAATTGTACTTTATAAAAAAATAGTTTGAAAAATGTTTGAATATATTTATGATATTTTTCATCAGTCTATTTATGAAAGATTTTAAACTCTTTAAAAGGAATGATGAAACTATTTATTAAAATATATTTTTTAAACTGGTAAAAGCACTTAATCTATTCTGAGTATTACAGATGTTTCTGTCGAAAAAAACTAAAAATGTCCTTTGCAAAATTCTGTTATAGAAATTTACTGAATGTTAGATGTTTTGAATTATCGCAAGCTCTCTTTCCAATTTCTCTATGTCTGGTCATAACTTTCAAAATTGAAAATTCCTTTAGAATATAAAATATTTTCAATTCCTCTTTGACTTCTCTTTTATATACAATAAAAGTTTGCAAATATCGAAGTTTCAAAAAATATGGAAACTCCATTCGATTAGGAATAGGACCTCGAGTATTTGCTGAAATATATAAACATCTATATCTGATTATGCAGGTAAAAAGTATCAAAGTTTAGTTGGTTTATGCTGCATTGATTTCTTCAACTCTGCATCTTATGAGTTTCAAAATATAAATCCTAAAGGTTTTTTTTTTCTTTTTTTTTTTAAATTAATATTTTTTTACTTCTTGTATTTCGATAATCTATTCGTTTTAATTTTGAGCATGTTCTATCACGGTACATTATTAACCCTCCAAAAACAGTTGCAATGTTTGCTCTAACTTATAAAATAATTTAATCCCTATAAAATGTGTTATATGATAAAGTGAAATCTACAATCAAAATATTTTTCAGCTTAAAGATATCTGTACAATTTATAAAAATAGTGTCAAATAATTATATAAAAGCTCAAAAGTATCATATGACGCTAAAACAATAAATTATGATAATGAAAACACAGTAAAAACACACTATATGATTAAAGATATAGGGCGATTAAGATAAAATATGGATATATTATGGCACTATGATATGGAATACTGAAACATGATAAGGTATCAAATACTGAAATATGGAATGATAAATGATAAAATATGATACATTAGTTTTATAAATGATAAAATGTGACATATAGAGATGATAAAAATTATACGATATAAAATATATATCATTATGTATGAAATTACATAGATAAAACAGTAATAAAATACCATTCATTTCGATCTTAAATTCAGTACCAAAGCTAATTTTCATACAATTAATTTTCCAGAAATTCTTTCGAATTGGTATAATGAATTGTTTAGTATTTAATGATGACATAGAAGTAGCTCTAACCTTGGAAACATATTTAGGGGCTTATTTTCTTTTTTAGGTAAGTGTAGGAATCATGACCTCGAGTTATACTAGCTTTCTTATTTAGACGTAGATTACTCTGCTTAGTTAACATAGTTGACGCGCCTCCGGGATGTCTTAGCAATAATTTTCTACTTTTGACACTCCTTCTTGAGTGTGTTGTCAATCAATTTCTTTTTAGCCTTCCCCTCTTTAGGATGATAGAACAAATGAGTAAATCCTTCAATATCATAAAATTGTAATCGTTTTTCTATATATTTTCATACTATCCACTGATTTTATCTCCTTTGGACAGATTCTTTATGATGTCTTTTATTCATTATTTTCATTTATATCTTTTTGTGCATTTTTTTATATTTGCGAATATTTAAAATATAAAAGAAATTTTCGCTAATATGAAATTACAACTAAAATGAATTTGTGATGCTTTAATTATGTATGTTTTCAAGAATGAACAAATTACCGTGATATAAAGAGCATGTGAGGCTTTTCGATTAATTAAGTGTTCCCAATGAATCTCAAACTATACAAAACAGGAGGGGAAAAAAGCATTTTTAGAGCAGATCCAAATATTTTCATTAATATTTGTTTTTAGAAGATTGAAAATTAATTAGTTCTTATGGATGCATATGTGTTTTTGTTATTGGAAATTAATTCCTTTGTGCTTTGGGCCAATATTCCACTGATCATGAAGACGCAATCAAATTTAAGTTTAGATTTATTATAAGAATCATATTTATAAACAAAATTTACTCTTTAGATCTAAATAAGAAAATCCCTTTTTTATACAGAAATTTTGTAATCTAGAAATATTCTATGAATTTTCACAGTAAAAAAATTTTCAAAGAGAAGTAATATATTAAAAAAGAAACAACAAAATGTTTATGCTTAAATTTGTTATTCATTTTGATAAATTTCTGAAACCTTGGAAATAACATATATATATATATATATATGTTTGAAAAAAAAATCTTTCGGTAAAGTGTCTCTTCGCAAACTTAATAATTGCTACATTATTATTATTTCAAGAGATAATTAAATTCAATAGTGAAAAATATTAGCAGATAGTCAATTTCATGAAACAAATTCAATGAAATTTGAAAAACAATTACTCAATATTATTGTTGCGTATTTATTCAAAGCTATATTGAAAAAAATAAATGAATCGTATGTTAGAGGTGACAAATGAAATATTTATAGCTTAGAGAAATGATATTGATATAAAAATACCACACTACAATAGAAAGTTCCTTTTTTTCGACTTTTACACCACTTCTGAATTATTAACTTAACTTTCCTGATATGTTTAGCTTTTCTTTAGCACATTAACTTTTAATTATTTGTTCGCCCTCGAGCTTCAAACAAAGAACAAACTTGGTTGTAAAACAATAACAAATTTGTTCCTTAAAATCTCTTTATCACTTTTCGTTGGTGAGCAAAGCAGTTTACTGTTAGAGTGTGCGTTACCTTACGATCCTAAGAAAGATCCCCTTCTTAATGGAGTGTCTGGTAAACAAACATTTACACATTCGCACATTTCAAAGCGCCCCTACTGGCATGTGATAACCTTACAAAAATAAAATTTTTGATTTTCAATGAAAATATTGCGTTTTTTAAATTTTCATTATCCACTGTTTTCATAACTCACCCAAATATTTGAATAATTTGTGACATTATGCAATTCACAATATTCTTCTTCTCTTACCTTGGGGACAGTATAGTAAATTTAATTTCATAAAATACAATTTCTTCCCATTCTAAATGAAACGTGATTAGCTAAATTATATGAAAATAGAGACAAAGTGAATTGAATGAGTAAATGAAATAGATATAGATTGAACAGAATGTAAATAAAATAGATATAGATTGAATACAATGTAAATAAAATAGAATTTAATGAAAAATGAAGGGAGGTAGAGGAAAACGAATTTTTGATAGATGTTTGTAATTTGGATTCAAGCATCTTAATTAGATTTTTAATTGAAAAAAATTCTAGTTAAAGTTCTGAGATGAGAACCAGCTCTTATCTAAAAGTATTTAAATCAGAACTAGAGATTAGATAAGTACAAATTTCATTATTAGTGCATAATCAAGAATTGACGATTTAAGTGGGATTCAAGAGAAAACGGCCTTACCTCTTCTTCAATGATAATTAATAATTATTTTAACTTGCTCTTATGTATCTTCAGTTGGAGTTTAGTACGTAATGACGTATATTAGACTGAAAGATGTAGAATTAAGTAACGAATTGAGAAATTTTACAAGTAAAAATTAGAATATTAGATTTTCTGAAAAAGGGGTCGAATGATTAATAATTCTTATATTAATAACAACATCTTAAACACACCCCATTATAATGCTAATAATTCAAGCAAATAATACACTCAATATAATTTTAAAACCTAACTTACTATTTCAAAAGATTTAGATATTTATTTATACCTTGAAACCGACGAAACTTAATGGAATGAAAATTTAGAATAAGAGAAAGAAAAGATAATTAAAAGTCAAAATTTCTAGAATTTTATGAAACATTGAGCATTAAAATGCCTTCTTTTGCAAATAGAAAGAAACTGTATACATAATTATGATTTATTATTAATACCTTATCTCTCTATCGTTATCTTCTTTTGAAGTGTTATTTTTTATTTCGTAAAATACTTATTTGATCGTGACTGACCATAATTCTATTAACAAGAGGTGAACAGGAAACATTAAAAGCAGATGTTCCGTTTTTCATGTAAAGCATTCAATGATAAAATATTATTAAGTAAAATAATTTAAGAAAATTCACAAAGAAAAGCAGTTTAACAAAAGAACTCGAAGAAAAGCAATTTTAGTAGAATCACTTTCACAAATCTTTCATTATCTTCTGTACGCCTTACTACGGTTGTGAGAAGGTTGTTTTGTCTGTGGAAATCGTTAAAAGCTAAAAGTTTGAATACCCTTAATGGATGAAAGGCCCTAGTAAGTATATTAGTTAATGTAGATCTTAGTATGTCGAAGCTATTATCGGTAATTAGATGAAATAAAAAAATACAGAGAAAAAACATGAAATTATTTTAAATTAGAATCATGTGCCAATTTATGGATGTATTTGTTTACTCAAAAAACAGAAAAATAGTAGTTTTTTCCACATTTAATTACTTGTACTTTATATTGGAGCATACTTCTTAAAAATATTCTTTCCTTAACTTAACAGAAATTTTAAAATTGCAGATTTTTTTAGTGAGAGCTGATTCAAAAGTTTAAAGAGATTTTAAAAAAGAAAAAGAAAAATATTCAATTTATTAACTTTGAATAATGAAACAATACTCATTTCTAAATTACAAATTTATACATTATCTAAAGAAAAATATCTTCAATATTATGCATCTAGAGATTATGTGTGAAAATTATCATTTTTAATATTAATTATATAAACGCATACACACTGACGTAAACACACATTTTTCAATTACAAAGTATCTAACAGTTTTTTAAATACATTTTCACCTTATTTATTTCTTATTTCTCTTTTTTCTCTTACTTTGTACTGCTTTAAACGTTATTTAAATTTCAAATTGCTTGTAATTTTTAATCAATCTTTTTGATTATATTGAATTAATACTTAATTGGATGTATTTATATAAATTTTTGTCTAAATATCATTATAATTTCTTACTTTAAATACTATTTGTCATTTAATTTTGAGGTTTTTCTTTTAACTTTTTGATTCTCATTTAATTTTGAGGTTTTTCTTTTAACTTTTTGATTCTCATTTAATTCGGTAGTATTTTCGTTACCTCTCGTTTAATTATAATATTTTATTTTATTTCATGTTTATATATATATATATATATACATGTATGTATATTATAGAAAGAAAAAATAAATCAGTTTTTTTTTAAATTACAAAGTAAACTTCAAAATAATTTTTTTAGGTGAGAAACAGTTAAAGAAAAATGAAACATTTTTAATTGCAAGAACCTATACAAAAGATAAATTAAACCAAAATACCCAAGTTATTAACTTCGAAAAATAAAAAAAAAAGTACTAACAAAGCAGAAGAAGCAATGAAATATATATATTAAATTTATAAAGCAGTAATGAAGAAAATAATAGAGTAATTTGTTTTTTCAAGAAGTATTATATTAGGAAGTGGGAAAAAAAACTATGAGTTTTGAGTAATCATTCCGTTGAAAATGTAATGTTTACAGAAAAGTTCGACTAAAACAATATTGTGATTAAAATAAAAATTTTTTAAGCTTAAGATAAATTTATGTATTTCAGTTAAGACAGGTATATTGCACAGGCATTCACAAACAAATTTACATCTATGTAAATTTAAGAAACTTTATATATATGTATATGTGTGTGTGTGTTACGAGTGATGCTCCGAAAATAAATTTCGTCATTATTCATAATATCACAGGGTACACAAGATGAAACAAACAAACGTCTTAAGAACCCTCAACCATTGCTGGTGAAATGAAGGAAGTAAAGTGAGTGGAGATTTGACGCATGCGCACAGCGACGAAGCAAAGACTAGTAAACCAGCGTACACAAGATGTGACAGACAAAGTGGTTGGTAATGGAAGTGCGTGCTGTTATTTGGTATGGTACTAGTCATCCAGGAAAGTCTACAGACCGTGTATGATGAACAGGTAATGTTTCGTCAAATGGTTGAATGTTGGTATTGAATGTTCAATGAAAAATAACTGAGTGTGAAGGATGAAGATGGGCATCCCTTTACATCCATGAATGAAAACAACGCTGTTGAGTACAGAACAGGGAGTGAGCAGATAGACGCATAACTGTGTCAGAATCGGCGCCCACACTGCGTATTGATCGTGCTTTAGTCCATCAAAAGCAATACTGAGTTAGACCAGACTGAGCGACAATTACTTGCAACGCGGGGCATCGAGTTTTACCAGAGTGGTTTCTTCAAACTGACTCCACACTACGACAAAAGTCGCTATATTGGTAGCGACAATGTTGAAAAAGATATGATGACATAGCTTAAGCTTTCATTTTCCCCAGTGAAAAAATGACGAATGAGGTACAGTGTCTCAAAATGATCCGGAACGATTGTCGAAATTTCGAGTGAATGAGTGCAAGAAATTTCTGAAACTACGTTTCAAATTTTGATTCTGCTTTTGTATTTTTATCTCAGATATTACACGAATAAAAAAATGCCAATTCACGCAAATATATTTTTGAAGAAATGGCACTTGAATTTAATTATATATCATTATGATATACAGAGAAAAAATGTATATTACCTCACCTTTATACTGTACAATACTTGACCAAAATCCATCGGCCAGGGTAGTCAAGTGCTCTCACTGTCGAATCATGGATTGGAGGCCTGGACACACAAAATGGCTTGATGATCCACGTTTAGAAGGGCTGAGGCGCATTAAATCTTTTATGTCTCTAAGACTTTCAAATAGTGTGGTTTGGAAATTTTAAAGGGAGATGCTAGCTTAGGTATTGTTATTTGATCGAGTTTTAAGCTTATTAGATCCGTCGCCAATAGCCCTCGTATGGCTTGTAATTATGTCGTCAAAATAAATCAAACAATTGCCTGAATACGAGAAAATGTTATTTTTTTAAATATTGTACACATAAAACTAATTTATTAATTCATGGTATAATAAATAGTTGTGAGCGTACTTCTATAAATTATACTTTAGGATCTATTAAACCAAATAAATATTAAATGCCCACAATATTTCGAAATTTCTCAATTCAAAGTAATAATGTTCACACACACACAAACTGACTGACATTTCATATCACAAAACAAGAACATTGGAAAGTTATTTTCTTTTAAAAGTTTCTGGAGGCTAAAAGAATTTACTACTTTCTCGATAATGGTTTCTCCCTGCTGGTAGTCGATAGTATTAGGTTTCTTTTACATTAAGCTTTGAATGATTCAACCAATAAGCAACGTAAGTGTTAAGAAATTTAATATGCTTACGAAAAAGTATTTAAATTATGTTCTTGCTATACATTCATGTCCTCACGGAGTAAAAATAGCATAAAATAGATATTAAAAAATATATTACGTTGCGCAAACAATTAGAAAATATTTATAATTAATGCTTCGCTTATAGAAAGTGCTTCATGAAATAGCATGTTCATTATGTTAACATGAGAATTATGTTACTATAATTGATCTAATTTGTTTTTCTGTATTATCTTTTAAAAATTTTTAATTGAAAATCAATTTTCTCATTCTCGGGTGATCAAAATAAAAGCACTTGTAAAAGAAACTTTATTTTTTTATTTTACGTAAAATTGGCATTTTCATACACACTGAGGATTCCATTTGCAACATTTCCTCTTTTAGATTTGTTTTACATTAGAAAAACATAATTATATTAAATACTAATTTTTTTTCGTTTAAAAACCTACAAAATTAATTAAATATTATTAAGGATAAATCATTGTTGCATTAAATGATACTTTGTTCTAAACCATTCAACAATAATCAATTATTAACGAGTTGCTTTAAATCAATATGCAAATTATGAGGTCAAATCTCAATATAGTGTTAACAAATTCTAGTCTGTATGCAAGTTGCAACACGACTTGTCATATAGTGATAAATCTCCCTGATGGTCTCCTGAGGTATTTCTAGTCAAATTTGCTCCCATTGTCAGACGTCAACATTCCTTGGTAGATGAAGTCGCCTTCTCATTATATCCCAGATACGCTATATTGGAGAGGGAACGATATCCCAGATACGCTATATTGGCTGACCAAGTAAGTATTTGACAAGCTGTAAGACAGTTTACAGCAACACGTGCCGTATGTGGTCTGACGTTATCTTGCTGAAAATAAGGCCAGAGAACTGCAAAAGGAATGGTAGAAGACAGGTCACCAAATGTTGTCGACGTACCCCTGTGCTGTAAGTGTGCTTCTAATGAAGACCAAAGGAGGCCGACTATTGAAGGAAATGGCATCCCAGACAATAATTCCTGGTTGAGGGCCTGTGTGGCAGGCAATATTGAAAACAGGATTGGCACGCTGCCCTGGGGGTCTCCAGACACGTCTTCGATGATCGTCAGGACATGGTTGGAAGCGGGATTCGTCGCTAAACACTATACGTCCTCAGTCAACATCAGTTCAATCTGATCAAGCCAAGCACCACTGTAATCTGGCTCGACAGTGGGCAGGCGTGAGTCGGCAGGTGGTGTAGCAGTCGATATGAGCGTAGATTTCGCTCTATGACCCATCTGTGAATTGTCATGGTGGACGCTCGTGTGCCGATCGCATCTGATGGTTGATAACGATGAATGAGGCGCTGTGACAGTTGATCTGACAATCACTCTGTCCTCCCTATCTGCTGTAGCCCTAGGTCGATATCTTTCATCATGGTGCTGAAATCTGCCTTCGTCCACCCATTCTTGCCAGTATCTTCTAATTGCCGCATTGTTTTGTCCCATTTGACGAGCAATTCTCCGATTTGCCTACCTGCCTCTTTCAATCTAATGATACGACCTCTTTCAAACTCTGCCAGTTGCTCGTGATGAGTTCGAATACTGCTGTGAGGCATGTTTTCAGTCGTTGAAAAGGTATCCTAAATCGCAATGCCACAGAAACTGTGGCCATAGGGTGGAGAATTGTTTCTCATATACACCTGCAGTTTGAGCAGTTCCGATGCTCTGCTATTTCTTCGTTGGAGACCAAATTTTAATCATTTGCAAGTTCAGTGCAAATGGTTTTGCAAATGAATTTTCATTACAATCGAGCTACTCCTTCTTGGTGTGCTGTTTTTTTGTTATAGAGTATATATATATATACACAAGATTTGGCTGTTAAAGAACGAGACTGATGTTTTAAAACATGTCTTGTTGATTTTATACATATTTACTTGTTGTTAAATTCAATATATAACCCCAAATCAATGTTCCTACATTACATGCCGCAAGACTCCATGCGAATCGTCCATTGTTCGAAACAGTGCTGGAAATCTTGTGTGAGTTCCATCAGGCCACGTACTGCTTTCTCTTTCATAACTTCAATTAAATCAAATCTTGTTTCTTTTAATGTAGCTTTCCCCTTAGGAAACAGATTAAAGTCGAATGACGTTAGATCTGGCGACTAATGTGGGTAGTCTAACAATGTGATGCTGTATTTGGCTAGAAACTTCTTGTCGGACAATGCGGACTGACTTTTCCTTCCACAATTCGTCCTTATTCTTTCACGGATTTAGGTAAAAATATGAAGGTAGAAATGTTGATTAATTGTTTGATCTTCTGTAACCCAGTGAAGGTACCCAATTCCATGAATAAACGAAAAAACAGTCATGATTGTTTTAAATTTTGATTTGCTCTTTCAAGCAATTTTTAATCTCGGGGAAGATGGGCTTATCCAGTGCATGGATTGGCCCTTCAGTTGAAGATCATAATTTAAAAACAACAATTCTTCACACGTTATTATCCTTCCTGTTAAGTTTCGGGTATTTTTTATCTTCATTCGAAGTTTCAGTATAATTATAATTGTGAACTTCTGGAAGTTCAAACAAGAGATTTTTAGGCACCATTTTGGCACACTCTTCTTTGCATCTTAAAATGTTTTTGTAAATTTTGCGTACAGATTCTTTGTTAATTCCTACAGTCTCTGCAATCGCACGAATATTTAACTCATGGTCAGATCGTACCAGATGATCGATTTTTTCGATATTATCATTCGCGTTTGAGTTGCAAGGGCAACCCGGGAGTGAATCAACTTCGACGTCTTCTCTTCTATCCTGAAAACGTTTACCCACTCAAAAACACGTGCCCACGATAAACATTTATTGCCATACATTTCTTCTAAACAATTACTAGTTTCCGTTGCGTGTTTTCTAAGTTTGGTGTGAAATTTCTCAATAATTCGCTTCTGTATTCTTACACTTATAATTTTTTCCGGTGAAACAAAGAAATAACTCTAATGCTAGCTAAGGCTACAGCTTTACGGAATTGTTTACAAAAGCGAGATGCACTGCATTCGAAAGAGAAAGCTTCCCGCAAAAAAAAAAAAAAAAAAAAAAAAGCTGTCGATCGCTGACATTTGGTGCCTGCATACTTTCTTTGCAGCTGCTTCAGTCTCGTTTTTTATTATCCACACCTTATATGCACACGCACGCACGTGTGTGTGTGTATTCATGTGTGTGTAGAAATACATACACACACACTCGTGTGTGTGTGTTTCTGTAAAAGTGAAAAATATATAAAGTGTGGGGATTAATTATATGTATGTAAGGTATAATTAAAGTATTTTAGGGATTTTTTTGTTAAATTTCTTGAACACCGGAATTAGTTTTCAATCATGGAAGATGGTTTTGAGTCACTCATCAAGTCTAAAAAGGGGATGTTTCCTTTCTTTGGAACGCTTAGTTCAATTACGTGTGGGAATTTAATAAATTTACGCTCTAAAAGTTAGTCCGCTTGGCATCTGCAATATAAAAATTAAGCCCTATATTCAAGCTGACCACCGTGCTCCTTCCACGTAGATTATTCGAGAGGCGTGGTTCTAGGATTTGTGTTGATCCCGATAACATGCATCTCTATGTCTTCTACTGTGCTGTATTTGGTATTATCAATAAATAATAAATTCGAGTATTGTTGCCTACTATCTCTACCATGACTACTAAATAGCTTTAGCATGTTTGGATGTATCTCGGATAAAACCATCCCTAACATATACATATCATTCAATTTTGATGAGCAGAGCAGTTGTGACTTTAAACTGGAATCAGAAGTACTGACATTAGAAAGCATAATGTGTTTTCTTACGCTGACGATTAATACACAAGCGTTCTTCACATATTATCAAGCATAACATATGTAGAGCAGAGTGGCTGGATAGAATATCTGTCCTATTTTACATAATTCGAATATCGCAGAAATACAAAATATCATGCAATTGGAATTAAAATATCGATTGGTTACTTATAATTGCCTCGTAATATCGTGTGATATTACGTCATCAAATGGTTACCCTTTTTTGATTCTGCTAAATAAAAGCAGATGTGTAATAACAGAACAGTTCTATCGCAACGTCTGATACTGTTCAGAACCAAAATAAATAAAATATGTTCACACTGGACTATTGCACAAGAAAATTACTACGCACACATGTATTTTTAACACTGTTTTTGTTTTGTTAGAAATGAGTTTGTAACGTTGGGATATTCGTGATTTTTCTATTACTAACCTCGGGGACTTTACAGTAATTTAAATTGTATTAAATTACAATTTCTTCTTAAAGGAATTGAAAAATGACTTGGTAATTTATATGAGAAAAAAAAGAAGTGCAGTGAATTGAATTAGAGATTATGATACATATATGAAATAGAATTGAAAGAAAGAAGAGGAAGATATAAGATAATGAAAGGCTTATAAATGTTTGTAAGCATTATTTAAGAAACGTAGTTAAACTATTGAATGAAGCAAAACTTCGTTGAAGTATTAAGATAAGAATATGTTGTTTTCGAGAAGTATATGAATCAGAACTAGTGATTTGGTAAGCTAAGACTCCATTCTTAAATCATAACCTAGGATTTGCTGGTTAAGTGAGAATCGATAGAGAGTAACCTTTCTATCTTGCTCTAACGTATCTTCAATAGGAGTCTAATATTTACTAACTGAGCAATCAGAGTGAAAAATGGAATAAGAATTAAGTAATGAAGGAAGCATGTCTCAAGTTAAAGAACGAAAATACTTCGTATCATTCATATTTGTTTCTTCTTTGCTCATATCTCGACAATAAAGAAAATAAAAAAGTATGAAAATTAATCGAAAATATTTTGAAACGTAAAAAATAAAAAAAAAAAAAAAAAAAAATAAAAAAAGAATGAATGCATTTTCACCCCCACTAACTAAACTCACATGAAATAGCACTTGACATGGAGTACATTAAATGAGAAATATAAAATTTCATTTCATTTAACAGCTGAAGATAGAGGAGCAACCATCGCTCACTTTCTAAATTCATCTTAATAACTGGATGATGTTTAAAAATATATACAACTTTTTTTGTAATTTGTACATAAGTATAACAATATCCACGTAAAATTAATTACTTATTTAAGATTACCTTATTTGAAAATAATATTACAAGTTAAGAGGGTAATAAAATGTTTCTTTAATGCATTTGATTTTATGAATGCAATTTATTAAGAAGTATTTATATCAAATGCCAACAATAATTTTCTGTGAAACATAAATAATGTCTTAAATAATTTCCTATTTTAAACTTATTTCCAATTAAATAATCTATCTTAGCTTGACCCTTAAAAAGTTATTTCACAAATGTAATGAAGAATACTAATCCTAAGTATTCTTTAAGTAGTTCTTAAAAAATAATTTTTTTTTCGATTTCTTAGAAAAAATTAGGAATACTCATATAAAGCAAACGTTTTTGAAAAACCGAATAAAATCTCTCAAGCAAGAATATTTTCTAAATTAATAATTTTTTTAAAAAAATCAGACGAGTCTGAAAAAAAAATATATAAGAAAATGCTGTTGTTAAACACGCTCTGTACAATGCTTAGGCAACTTTGTTACAAGTCCGTTGCTGTACCTAAATTGAATTTCTTTAGACGTAAAATTTAGATACTACATATTTAGGTTGCCTGGTTTTGAACAGCATTTATACCCTAGAGCAAAAACAAGGTCAAATATTTACGAAGTTGTGTAAGCATTCCTGCGGTTAGTTCTTACAAGAGCTTTTAAGAAAATTGTTTTGTACAGTGTCCAAACATCTTAAATGACCCCCGACTAACGATGTATTTATATATATATATATATATATATATATTAAGAAGTTCTTTTGGAATGAGATACAGATACAGAAAAATAGTTTAAGTTATGATCAAAATATCTTTAATAAATAAAATTACTTTCAATCATATCGTGCATGATAACACTGTTACTTAAAACAATGCTAAGAGGATTAAAATATTTAAAGTAAGAATTTTTTAATGCTAAATACTGTATTTATTTAAAAGTATACATATTAAGCTTTTGTATACGATATTATCTAAAAATATTTTTAGTCCTAATAACTTTTAAATATTTTTATGTGTTATGTAAAGTACTCTTTGATATTTCTAATATAAATATAAAGAAAAAACTAGAGCAAGAAATTATTTTATTTATATAATTATGTAAAATATAAAAGCAAGTTAATAAAAAAAGTTTTTTCCAAAATTTTGCTTTAAAAACTCATTTCTTGAGTTATTTTAAAATGCATTTAATATGCATAATTTTGCGTCTCGGTTACGTGACGAGAAAGACGCCTAGACTGACACTTCCCTTTCCATACTTCCACATCATACCATTTGAGTACTAGGAGCCTCGACACATTTAAAAAGCATCAAGCTCTTTAGAGGGAAGAACTTGAGTTGTATCACAAAATTTGTGGAAAATCTTTCGTATTTTATGAAACTGATATTTCTAAATTATACTTGATTTAGACTTTAAAACTATCTTCACTTAATTTCAAACAGCTTGAATAGAACTTGAAAATAATTTTCTCACATTAAAGTATTTCTATTCTGACATAAATTTGAGATTCTGTAACGGTTACATCCTTTCATTATATCGCATTTAGGAAATTTAGAAAAATTCAACGAATTTGCCATTTTTCGTATTAATATGAAATTTGAAAATCCCGTTTAATATAATAAAAGTATAGAGACGTGATTCTCAATCTATAATCCGTGAAGTAACTTCAAATTCTTAGCGAAAAAAAACTAAATGTACAATTATATAAATGGTTTAACCCCTTAACTGTGTCATATATTTCAGAAAAAGGGACCAAAAATGGAAAATTTTTTTGACTGTTTAATTTTGTTCTTTATATTATTATAAAGGTTACAAAATGGTTTTTTATTACAAAAATAAAATTTTAAATATACTTATTAATTAAAAATTAATTAATTAAAATTAATACCTAATTAATTGAAAATTAATTAATTAAAATTAATACCTAATTAATTAAAATTAATACCTAATTAATTAAAAATTAATTAATTAAAATTAATACCTAATTAATTAAAA
>BMAW01114219.1:164567-242463 GCA_019974015.1 Nephila pilipes
ATTAATTAAAAATTAATTAATTAAAATTAATACCTAATTAATTAAAAATTAATTAATTAAAATTAATACCTAATTAATTAAAATTAATACCTAATTAATTAAACATTAATTAATTAAAATTAATACCTAATTAATTAAAAATACCTAAAATCTATTCCACATTGGTGTCTGAATCGGACATTGCGAAAAACGAAAGTTATTTGCAAAAAAACTCACTGAAAAGCAACCAAAACTGAACGAGAAAGCAAAACTCTGCCTTTGTTTATCAATCCAAGTGTGTATTTGTTTATCTGACAGCACCCACATTTTCCCTCCCTCGACCGAAGTCGTAATCGCTGAAAAACTTGGACCACTAATGCCATCTATTAAGAAAATAGTGAATTAAGTATCCTAAAGTAGAAACGAACTCAGCTCGGGCTTCACAAAATAGAAACGTTAATTTTTCTCCTGCCCGAAGTCAGTTCGGGCATCAAAAATTCTGCACGTAGTAGTTGCCCGAACTGGATTCGGGCGACACTGGCAAGAGGTTAAAAATCCAGTATAATGTAAAACTATATTTGTACAGGATTATAATCTGCAAACACAAATAAGAATTGAATCGATCCTATAAAAAAGGAATCATCACATATCCACTTCTTGGTGGTTACGCAGCTCTTTAGCATCGACTCGCGTATTCCATATGAAAACGACACATATTGAAGGATATCATAAAATTTTATTTATTAATAACGATTAATCGAGATATCGAGATAAAATTTATTCTGCGAATTAATTGATTTTTATTTACATAAGGTTATTGAGTACAGTCGTAACGATTGATTTGTTTGATTTCAGAAGCCGTAGATTGAAGTAACTCGCATTATCGCAGGGTTTGAATATTATTCCGGGTTATCATAAAGTTTTAATAATTTCCAAAATAATCCGGATAGAAACTGGATTTTTATTTATTATTCTTAAGACTTTCCTACAAAGTCACTGTACACAATTGTACAATTCTCGTAGTGTTTCTTGACCTTTTTTAAGTCGTCAATGAACACCGACTCGTGGCGGGTAGTTGTTGTCCAGTCGAGGGTTCGGGCTTTGATGTCACTGAAGACTCGCCGTGTATCCGAGGCTGATACACGTTAAACTTGTCGAGGCTCTAGGTCCTTCCGTTGGAGTGATTAGGAAATTAGGAGAGAAAGATGCCTGCTCATGTGTCATCTTCGTCAGCAGATCGAGGCTCAAAGTTAAGAGGTCATTTGCCCATAATCCTCGTGTTGCTTATGGTGTGGAGTTAATAAAACTAATTGACCAATCAAAGAATCGAAGGTCGTCAATGTAGAACTGAGCAGATTAAACCTTATCTTTTCCAAAAAGTAGTTTACTTCAATCTCCTGAATACGAAGAAATCAACCTTAAGTGGTATAATTTACAACATTATATATATGGACCAATTAAAATGCGTAATTAATTTTATCCAGACATTACGGGTGTTTATTAGTAATAATTAAAACTTTTCGATAGCCCCTCGTATTTTTTCCATTGGAGCAATTTTGGATGGATAATTTTCGGTATTCATTTTCAAATGGCCATCTTCTAACTCATGGCTCTCTTTATCTCTCCTGTACATGCTCTGATTACCTTTCACGGCTTTAATGTATTCAATTGTGAATGCTTATTAACGTCGCACTGAGAAATAATACGAGAGCTATTGGCGATGAATCTCATAATTTTCAACCTCGGTCAAGTGACGAGGATGACAACTGTCCTGGTGACTACTCTCTTAACTTCCACACCATGTCATCGAGAGGATTTGAAACCATATTTGACCAGATTTAACATACATTTCTCTTGTGCCATCAGGGCTGGAACCCATGACTGCTCGAAAATGACACTGGCTGCGAGTCCGTGTCATTTTCGCAACCGTGACCACTTGGCTACCTCGAAGACTTACTGTACCCTAATACAGGACATCAGGAAACTACCAACATGTAAAAGCAAAATAAGAAACCTTCTACATGGAAACAGTGAAGGAGTGGTTCATTGCACAACAGTGGTGTGCAATGCCAAAGACTTTTGTCTTTAACCCCCGCTTTTGTTCCCAGCTTCCCATTCAAAGTCACAATAAAAAGTTTATAGCTTAAAAGCCATAAATGAGCAAAGTCAGGTGGCTTGGGTCAGCCACATTCATGAACTGACTCTGTTACACAGGTGCGGCCGAGTTGAATCGTCTTTGTGAGGTATTGTTGACCCATGACATTGATATATATGTGAATTTAGGGCCTAGCCGTGTGACGGCTTGCACGTGGAGAAAAGTGACATTGGCCGATAAGAGCGAATCGTGTTGCAGGGGACAAAATCGGAGTTCGTCTTTGATTGGGTGGTTCATTCAAAAATGAAAATAAATCAAAAGGGGTGTGTGAGACAGACCTACCCGAGGTCTTAAAAAGGGAGAAGAAGAAGAGAAGGGGGATTCCTGCCTGGGAGCGAGAGAGCGTTCCAGCTAGAAGGGGGAGCTATTGCCTGCTCTTGCGATTTTAGAACTAAAATCGAACTGCATTTGATATTAAGCTATAGGAGGTACTTTAACTATATGTGTTTGGATTTGTGTTGTGTAGCTATATGTGTTTGGACTGTGTGCAAATAGAAACTAGGCGGAAACGCCTAACTAGAATATAATCCTTAGATTTGTAAAATAAAGAATTATCTTCTCTTAAGTTGTGTGATCCCTTCACGTTACCGCTTCATTCTACGCATTCTGGGTTCACGACGTTACAGAGGAAACACCTGATCAACTATGGCTTACTCTCTCACTTACCTTGCCAGTTATTCGTAAAACGAGGAAGAATTTGTAGTGATACATTTCTTTACCATATTTATTTTTTAAAAAAATACACGTCTTTGTAAGTTAAAGTACATTTAGTCTTTAACAAACCGTATTTCATTATGAAAACTTTTCACCTACGTGTAGAAAAAATATTTCTCCTGGGGATCGTTTTGGATAATAAATAATTATTTAGGGATTTCATATTCGACATCATGTGTCTGGCATAATTTTTTTAAAAAATATTGTGGAGATGAAAATGATCTTATTGTACTGTAAAATTTATAAAAGAATAGATGATGGATTTTCAAAATGTCTGATTCAATTTAACCTTTTAATTATATAAGTGGTACCACGTAAACTTTTAAAATACACCGAATTCCTACGAAAAAGCACATCATATACTAGACTGACTGGTACAAAAAAACAAGAAAAGTAGCAAGTTATGTCAAATTGATTACAAAAGGAAAGTGCCATTTGGATTTATACTCGATCTTTGCTACAGATGAGTAAACAAGTCATGTAAAAAAGCAGAAAACGCTTAACTATTATTTCCCTTCACATATCTTATCAAGGAAGAGAGAGAGGGTATTTAACTATACTTAATAATAAAATTGAAAAAAAAAAGGAAAACTGAGAAATTTGGAAGAGGAGATGCTGTGAATTTGGGCTATTCCCAATTTTCTCTTCACTAAACTTGGGGACTTAAATTGAGATTGAGAGCAAGAAATAACAATTCCTTCCAAAACAAAATGAAACGTGATTATGTTACTTAGAGGTAGGTGAAAATAAACCGAAATGATTCGGATATATTGATATATAAGTAAAGCGAAATTTAGAGGAAAGAGAGTGTGGTTAACTCTGAGAAAAATTCTGACAAGGAGCCGATAATATCAAGTACCGTCTATTGTTGCAACAAAAGACATATTGAAGGAAGCTATTTCAACTGGAAGGCCTCGGTAAGAATATTTAATTGCTGCGATATTTAAATTGGTTGGCCAGTCGTAGAGTCCAGAGAGAGTTATAAAACATTATTACAATTGATAAATAAATAGTTAAGTTGGCTTACTCTTGTGTGTCATTGGAGCATTTATTGAATTTTAGAGTTGAATACATTTAATTGAATTCTGGCGAGAGAGTAGGATAGAAGTAACAATTCGTTACAGTGGGATTTGCATTATTACACGTACACATACACACACAAACGTTTAATAGCCCTAATATTGCTGAAATCTTTATGGATCCTCAAACAATTGTACCGTATTAGTTTAGTATTTTTATAAAAACTGAAATTTTAAATTATTTTGAAATAAGTATGTTCCATTAACCAATATCTATATTTTATTCTTTTATAAGAGACAAAACTTTATAACAGAGGTACGGTTGTGGTTGTCGAGTGGTCATGATCCCGAAATCATGGTCGGCATTGTTTCCAGGGAGTCGTGAGTTCGAGTCCTGATTCTACTTTTGAACAGTCGTGTAAAGGTGATGCACTTTAAATCTGTCGAGGCTCCAGGTGCAGCCGTTGGTGTGATGTGGAAGTTTCAAAGATAGCTTCATTTCGGATGTCATTCTCATCACTTGATCAGTTACGAGGTCCATTTTTAAAAATTATTTTCCACGAAGATACAAAATATTTTACTCATCGAATAGAAAACTATACATAAAATACAATGAACCTGATTTTTTGATGATATTACTGTATATTTTCTTTCAAAAAATAACAGAACTTCGTAATTTTGGAAATTTAATTTTTTTTTTCTCTTTCGTATACTAATTTATTTTTTAAAAAATTAAGCATTATATAGAGAAAAAAAAATATTTTAGGTTCACTATATGCATAAGTACTTTATATAAAAGCATAAAAAATATGGAACACACCAGATTGTGGAATAGTTTTCTTGAAAATGGTACCTAAATTCAAATATATCTCGCAAAACAAGTCCATATTCAAATGAGAGGGGAAAAAAGTTTTTTTGTCAAAAAAATTACTTTTACAGTTCGATAGAAAGATTGAAATATCATTATAAGGTACACAAAAAAAAAATCTAAGCTCTAGTAATAATTTGCAAAAATATTCATCATAAAAACAAGGAGTCTTAGATTTAAAATTCCACAATTGTATGGATGTACTGGTACCCTTAAATATTTTTCGATACGTATTCTACTTCCTCATATGACTGTTTATGAAAGAGATACATTTCTACTTATGTTAGTGTCTTTTATTATAAGGAAATTTTCTTACACCAAGATACTTGTTTAAGTAGGGTAAAAAGTAATTCAGTTTTCTTAATAGCCTGTTTTAAATAGCATTTTTACACTAATACGAAAGCGTAAAAGGAAAATAAAGACAATTATTCCATATATAACTACAGAAAAAAAAGAATCAAAATTCTCTTATATACATCAATTTAAATAAAATTATGCAAAACTTATATTTGCAATGCCCACAGTTCATATTCTTTTGTTAAGCTCGCTGGAGTAATCAAGAAAATGCACATTCATCAGAAAAAAAGTCAAGTTCATCTAATATAACGCTATTCCTTTATTATTTACTTTGTTTAACATTTAAAGTTAAATAATTTTTATTGATTTTTCTATAAATACATTACATAAACGCCTTTGAACTAAAGTGTAGGATATCCTTTTAAATACTCACTTTCCATCTCCTACAGTTCGAGTGAGTTGACTAAATGGGATTGAGGGTGTGATCCTCGAACCCTCTTTCGACCTCTTCTAAGATTCCTCTGTTTGCTTCTAAAATTACAAAAAAGGAGATTCGACGTCTCACTTTGATTTACTATCAGCTAACTTCCCATTTTCTGCCTAAGAAAATTCCTCATTATTCGTTTCAACCCAAATTATAAAAGTAATTTATGTTATCATTTCATTCCACTTCAAAACATTTTTCTAATCTGCATGAATCACGTGTTTCATTTCATTAGTTGTATTCACGTATTTTTAATAATTCTCAAACAGAAAAAATCCCTTACGTCAGTGAAATGAAAAATTGCTTACTTGCCTAAAAAATGCTTAGCACAACATTCCTTAGAGTGATATTATTTCAATGATGCAAGAGCTAGACATCATCCATGTTTACCAAAGAGAATAAACGCCATGGGAATGAAAAAGTTCACTAGGATGCCTCGGAATCATGATGCCCATACTTATCTAAGGAAAGAAAGCCTCTGATGTTCTCCAATCATGAGGACTAGTTACCTGATATAATCTCCAGGGGTTGGGTGCCCCGCTATACCCCTAAATACTAGGTACTTATTTTAGTCACCTCTTGCGACCTGCATGAGCTACATTGGGATATTATGTATATATTAGTTTTTTATTGCAAACAATCTTAACAAATTAAAATTTTAAACTTTATTTGTTTAAAAATTATAAATTATATTTTGAATTCCATACTTTACATGTTCCTTTTATAGTTTATTCAAAATATGTGACGTGAGCAAATTGTGCGTGTATGTGTAATGGGGGTATAGTTTATTATTTAACATTTAATGTTAAACTTTTATATTTTACATTACAAATACATTCAATCAGCTTTTATGAGATTTTAACAAATTGTACTTTTAATCAGCTCATTCTGTACTGACTAATAAGTTTTTCCCAACTTTCATACCAGCCTTTTTATATAACTTTTATAATTCCTCTGTTTTCTTCCGGTCGTGGTAATTTTAAAGTATTCCTCAGCTGGCTTAACCAATGTCCTCCTAAATTTCTCAATGTAGAATGAACAAAGTGGTGAGCATCTTTTTTGCTTAAAGTTAAAGAAAGAAGACTTAAAGTCAAACCACATACTCTCAAAATCAACTTGTGACATTGGGCTATTCGCGGTTTCTCTTCACTAACCTTGAGGACTTTCAATTGAGATTGATTGCTTTCGCTAAACAACCTTTGCCCAACCAAAAATGAAACGTGATGAAGAATGTAATATGCAAAGCAGTTAGGAATGAAGTGAAGCGGTTAAATTAAGTATATAAACTCCATCTGAAGGAGTAGAGATCCGAAGGAGGATCAGAGAGGCGTTGTAGCGAGAGGAGGTGGAATCTAAATGCTATAGCATTGAAAGGCAGATTTAAAGATTAGAGTTGAGGTCCGAGTGTAAACCACTCGGATTGAGAATTGTTCTAGTGTTTTCAGCAGTTGTTCCAGATTAAGACTTGCAGTTGGTAAGAAGCTGTTAGATTATTATTGGTGGGTTGAATTAAAGTGTTAATAAACTTAACCTGGAGAGCCCTATTATTAATGTCTTAGTGGATATATATTAATAAATGTTGAAAGCTGTTTTGGTGGTTCTGTAATTATTGGTGTCGTATTGTTTAATATTAGATACTAATGATGGCACAAGATAACACCCGGGTTGACCGGATGTTACAAACTGGTCTACTTTTTTGCAGTTTGTTCCCTGTGAAGATGTGTTTACATTTTTGGTAACTTCACTGATTTGATTTTGTAACTCCATTGATTTCCTTTCTAATCATATTGATTTGATTTAATAACTTCATTAATTTGATATTTTAAATTTATTGGTTTGATTATATAACTTCATTCATTTTTAGTTACCTAGCTCTTCATGGTTTTGATTTTATAATTTCATTGATTTAATTTTGCAACTTTATTGATTGTATCTTATAACTTCATTTATTTGGTTTGTAACTTCATTGTTTTAATATTGAAACGTGTGCTCTAAAATATTTCTTTTTTACTTTGTTTTCTATTTGTTTTACTTCAATAAGTAAGTCCTTTTTGACACTTGAAGTGGATGGGAACTATTTTAACTAGCTTCAAATACCGAGTAATTACTTTTAAAGTATTTGATTGTTAACAGTACATTCTTTTGTTTAAAAGCGTACTCAAACTCGTCTGAACAAATATAGTGCCTTTTCTCAACTGAAGGAGATAAATTATAGAAACAGAATTTAATATTAACACTATTCAGGAAGGCCTTGCATCACTTCTGCCTAAAAGTGTTTGATTCTAGAAATGGAAGACACTTCAGGCTATTTTACATTTCTAATTAGTTTCCTGAGAGAGGGGGAAACAATACACCCTGTGAAACTTTGTGTGTGTATTGTGATGACATACTTCTTACGTAGACTGATTACGCTCTGGAACAGTTAAGCATCAAATAAGAATGTGTTGTTGTCATAAGTGTGCTTGTTTAATAAGAGATGCATTTCAGACTCGACAACATCGGATTGGATAACTCTTGAAAACTTTCGTTTGAATATTTTATTTTGTTTTAAAAATGAAACTTTATGCATCTCATTAATTTCAAAATATAGTTTTACTTTATTTTATTGTTGTTTTATTAACGTCACATTCTTAAATATATTATTTATAAAATTTATTATTTATTTTTTTGTTTTCACATTTCGAAAATTGCTTGGAAAATGTAAATAAAAAAGCGTGAATAATTAATTCGTTTTTGAAAAATGTGGATTATTAATTTTTCTATTACATATCAAATAAACTACTGACAAATATTTTTTCTTTGCTCTTTAAATTTCTAATTTAAATTGAATGCTGTATAGAAATAAAAAGTTTGATTTTTAATATTCGTAAGGAAGAATTAATATATAATGTTAAGGCATTATCCGCTGTAATCTAAATGAATACATATATTTGTCAAAGAACTCCGAAATTTTTTAACCATTTCTTGAAGCTTTTCTTTTAGAACTGACTTTTTAAATATCCCAAAATAATAATGATTTTCAGAAGCTAGATATATTCTATCAGGGCTTATGCAAATTTTTCATTTCAGGAACAAGACCATTTATTAAATATTTTTTCTCAGATTGCATAAATTACAAAAAGAAAAAAAACATTTTCATTTTGAAATCTTTTTAAAAACATTCATCTCTACATCTTATAAGGGTACCAGGAAGAGCAATAAATTGTGGAAAACCATATCTAAGATTTCTTGTTTTTGTCATTTATAGTTTTTCATAATATTAATAGATTATTTAGATTTTTTAGTGCTTAATAATGATAACTTAATCCTTCATTATTAGATTTTTTGGTGTGCTTAATAATTATAACTTAATCCTTCATTAGATTTTTTTGGTGTTAATTTAACTTAGATTTTTTAGTGCTTAATAATAACTTAATCCTTCATTAGATTTTTTTGGTGTAAATTTAGCTTAGATTTTTTGTGTGCTTAATAATGATAACTTAATCCTTCATTAGATTTTTTGGTGTTAATTTAACTTAGATTTTTTAGTGCTTGATAATGATAACTTAATTTTGTTAGATTTTTTGGTGTAAATTTAACTTAGATTTTTTGTGTGCTTAATAATGATAACTTTATCCTTCTATAGAATTATAAAAGCAATTTTTTTTTTGTCAAAAGGTTTTTTTTTCTCCCTTTGTTGAGTATGAATATGATTTGAGAGACATATAAACATTTAAGTACCATTTTAAAGAGAATTATTCTATACTCTATATAAATAGTGTGTGTGCTCCAAATATTTTATGCTTCTATAAGGGATACTTATGCATAAAAATCAATCAAAAGTATTTTATCACTAAATAATACCTAAATGTTTTAAGAAATAATGTTTTATATAAAAAATAAAAGTATAAATAAAATTTACAAAACTCTAAAATATATTCAAAAAAAAAAAAAAAAACAGTTACAGTAATACCATTGAAATGGTGTTCCACTATTTGGCATTATTTTATGCATGAAAAGTAATTAAATATTTTGTACATTTACGAATTATTAATTTTAAAAAGGGTAACTAAATGCAAATATATCTGAAACATTATTCCCATATTCATCTCAAAAGGAAAGAAAAACGCTTTATTTAAAATAATTACTTTCATAGTTCTATAAAATGAACAAAACCTCATTATTAGGCGAAACATAAATGTCACCAAAACGATGTAGTCTTAAATTTGGTATTTTGTTTTATCCCGGCAAGTCCTGGTATCCTTAAAATGTCTACCAAATTCGATAATGAAATTGGATAAAAATTATCTTATACTCAAAACTTCCTAGGAGTAACACATAATAGTGATACTATTATGTGTTACTCCTAGGATACACATTATAGTGATAACACATAATAGTGATACTCCTAGGAAATTTTTATAATATATAATATATATATTTAGTAACTTACTTAAAAAGGTAGACTTGATAACAATAGTTAATTATTTTCATAGAGCGTTTTAAGGAATGGGGGGAAAGAGAAACTCGCTGTTCTGTGTAATGATCGCTTTTTTTTTCTTTTACGGTATTTCCATACGTATGAAACCCTCTGTATCGCAAAAAATCATTTTTCCTAACTTTTACTATCGATGAAACCAGCTTTGCCATTTTTTGAAACAGAATAATCGGAATTATCTTATTGTTTTCATTGTTGCATGGTACATAGATATGATATCTATCAATGGTGACAACTTGATGCAAAATGATGGCGACGACTCTAAGAGGTAGCAATCAAATTTTAAATTTCAGCAGAAAATGGCTGCTACAAATAAAAACTAGTACTAAATTATCATCAGATTTGCTTCGGCGCCATTTAATAGTTGGCAGTACGCAATGGAAGCATAAACTTGCTTTAGAAACATTTTTTTACCATCAAAAATAGATAACCTTTGGCTACCCTTGTAAATCTGTGAAAAGTAAAGTATAATTGCAAAAATAAAAATAAAAAAGAATTTTGTGCCTAAAAGTATAAATGTGATTTTGTTAGCATTTTTGTAATGTTTCTACTTAATATAATTATAATGCGCTGTGATATTAAATATTTTTTTTTTGAAAAATCCAAGGGCAAGTAAACATAAGGAAATGCGCGGTAGAAGACAGCTGCTAAAGAAAACATAAAATGATCTCTATTTAAATTTTCTTTGGTATACAAGGTTTGGTTAATCGGTAATAAGAGTGACGCTGTAAAATGTTTTATTTTGACGCCATGCATATTTATTTACTATCAGCTTTAATATACACTCTTCCTCTATCCCTACAACACTCCATGCGAATTTTCCATTGTTCGAAATAGTGTTAGAAGTCTTCTTTTCTCAGCTCCTTCAAGACACGTGCCACTTTCCCTTTCACAGCTTCAAAGATACAAATATTGTTCTTCTTAATGCAGATTTCCCCTTAGGAAACAGATAGAAGGCATATGGCTTAAGACGGGTAACGTAACATTGAGATTCCGTATTTGGCTAGAAACCTTTTGACAGACCACGTGGAATGTGCTTGGTGCATTGTCTCGATGGAAAAATGTGCCCTAGGAATTCTTCGTCAAATCCTATAGTCTATACAATTGCTGAAATACTTACTCGATGGTCAAATCGAAACAGAGTACCGATTTTTTTCAACATTGTCATCCCCTTTTGACATAGAAGAGTGACCCATGAGATAATCACTTTCAATATCCTCTCGACCATCTTGAAAACAGTTAAGCCATTTAAAAACACGAACACTTGATAAATATTAATTGCTATACACTTCTTTCAATAAGTTATGCATTTCAGTAGCGGTGTTTCCAAGTTTCATGCGAAATTTCACAACGATTCATTACTATATTGCTGTACTTATTATTTTTCCTGCGAAACAAAAAAAATTCTAATGTGGACGAAGGCTACTTGTATACGGATTTTTTTACACGGGCGCCAGAGGCACTGCATTCGAAAGAGAAGGCTTCACGCTAAACAGCATTCGGTCACAGCCGTTTGGTGAATGGGTACATGTTCTGTTGCAACGTCAATCTCATTATTTAACTGCCACATTTAATGGAATCAGACTCCGTTTATTCACGGTTCGTAAACTTGTGAGTCCTTTTCATTCGCTGTTTTACCATGACTCATAATATTTTTTACCAGATTCATGTTAATTTTTTTCAGATGTCGTTTGAAATTCATATTGAGTTCAGATATTAATACGATTTTTTTTAATATCTGTTCTTATATCTTTGGATTAACATGCCATGAAATTCCAGTTTGCAGTTGTAAACTTATGATCTGAATGAGTAAAAATTTAGAAACATGAGAAAGAAAGAAATCAAATGGTGCTTGCGCATCTGAGAACTAGAGGAAGCAGATGTGCAGTCGGTGACTTTCGTCAGAAAAGAGAGATAGTAAAAATCCATTTAGGTGCAGATGCACAAAATGGTATCTTCGAGACACATCCTTTGAAAGCTTAAGAAAATCTAAGAAAGGTCGATCAATTTAATATATTTCTTAAACTTTCTTTGGGTTTGAATGCATACATTGTATATGAATCATCATTTTCCAGGAAATAAAATATTCCAGGTTTTTTTTGTTTTGTTTTGTTAGAGATTATTTTCAAGATCTCATGGTCAGTGAGATTATCTATACGTTCCTCCGTTTTTTATTGGTGAAAAATTAACAGCTATAAAAATTTCTCTCTTGCATAAGTGGTACCCGTAACAATTGAAAGGAATGTGTAGAAAATGAAAACGTAAAACAAAAAAATTCATATTAACGTTAATTTTACATTATCTATGAATTTATATTAGTGTTATAACTTGTGGTTTATTTAACTGGCTGCTCAGTAACTATTAAACCCGACGATTATAAGTTAACGAAACTGACTGTATCAAACTGACTGCGCTAAACGCCAGTGACCGAAAGCGTTTTAGCGTGAAGCCTTTTCTTTCAAATGCAGTGCGTCTCGTTTCTGTAAACAAATATTTATAGACGTAGCAATTCCACACTCTTACTTTTTTTACTTAAAAGCTCTTGTTTTATGTAGGTCATAATTGCTCAGTTGTGTGTAAGAAAACTAGATCCATTTAATCCGCATTACAAGAAATTTATTTGTTCTCCCAGTTTTTCTTTCTTGCAAAGATGATAATTTTGAAGTTGGTCTATCGGCGATTTTCTCTTCACTAATCTTGGAGACTTTAACTGAGTTTGATTGCATGAACAAAACAGTTTCTATCCAACCAAAATGAAATGTGATTTTTCTAATTAGAGGCAAGTAGAAATAAAGTGAAGTGATCTAGACAGGAGAGTATATAAACAAAAGGGAAATTTTGAGGATAGATGTCGAGGGGCACTAGCTTTGAGTATATATCGTACAGGCGGTAGATGAGATCAAGAGTTGCTACAGGGCGATAGTGATCGTAGTGGAGTCAAGAAAATAAGTAAACCTCAACTGCAGAGATTTTGGTAAAACACCATTTAATTCGGTATTAGTTGAATGGGTGAATCTATCTAGGGCGTATCCAGGAGAGCACGTGTCCTTCAGCCATTATACTGCAAGGTTATCAAATAAGTAATAGTGTGAGATTTGTCTAGCATTTTCTTTTGTAGGTTATTGACTTTAAATGTTAGTTATATTTAATTGAGTTATGGCACAAGAGTCTGGTAGGAGAAGTGATTCTCCACAAAGTGTATCATCGTCCCTTGACCGAGCTCCAAAATTACCGGGCTCCTTGCCAATAGCTTTCGTGTTGCTCTAATTATGATGTTAATCAATTAATATAAATAAGCATTACTTAGGCTCGTCGCTTCTCAAACTCATCTGTTAGAGTTCCTTGCTATTTCATTTCTTATATTCCATTTAAAGATCTCTCCACCCCCTAAAGATATAGATTCAAATTTGGAAATCAAGCATCTTCAATTCAAGCTTATATGTAAATAACGTTAATTTGAGAGTACAGGTCGTATAGCATTAGCAGTTAATATATGCCTTACAGGCGGTAGACGATAACAAAAGTTGCTAAGGGGGATAGCGATCGTAGTGGAGTCAAGAAACTAACTCAACCTCAACTGGAGAGATTTTTGTAAGACACCACTACTTCGGTATCAGTTGAATGGGTGAATCTATCTGGGGCTTATCCAGGAGAGCACGTGTCCCTCAGCCATTATACTGCAAGATTATCAAATAAATAATTGTGTGTTATATTTCCAGTGTCTCCTTTTATAGGTTATCGACTTTTAGTGTTTGTTATACAGAATAGAGTGTTTCATATTGAATGGGACAAAAAGAAACTATGATTGTGAACGTTATAATTAATATATTTAGAAAATTCAAATTTACCTCAAAACTACATTTATTCAAGTTTCTACAGGTGTTCAATATGTGCCCCTCCAGTGACAAGACAAATGTCTACACTGTAATCAAGCTCCTACCACACTCGTGATAGCATATCCCCTGTGATGGAGTTCAACACTGCAGTTATCCGCTGCTTCAGTTCCTCTAAGTCCTAAGAAAGTGGACGCATAAACACCTTGTCTTTAACGAAACCCCAGAGAAAAAAATCACAGGGCATTAGATCTGGTGATCTCGGCGGCCAATGAAAACATGTCAAATCATGTGGCCCAGCATGGCCAATCTAGCGATGGGGTAGACGTTAGTTCGGGAACTCACGTGCGTTTTTATTCCAATATGGGGAGCACCATCTTGCTGCAAAATGAAATCAGGAACAGCTTCCTCCAGATGGGGGATCAACCACTCAGAGAGCACGTCTTTTTAAAATTCCCCATTAATCGATTTTTCAGCAGAAGAAAATAGACCAAAAACACAACTGTTTGATAAAGCGCAGAAAACGTTCACCTTGGAAGAATCACGCTGATGTTCTAATGATACATGGACATTTTCCGCGCCCCAAAATCGCAAATTATGGCGATTAACTTTGCCACATAAGTGGAACGTGGCTTCATCGGTAAACACCAGTGTGTTCTCGAAACCATTCACCTCGAGCCTTTCTTGAAATTTCACTTAGAAATTCTTACGCAATGGTTTGTCAGTAGGTTTTAAAGCCTGGACCATCTGATATATGTACGGCTTGAATTGGAGACGCTTCCGTAAAACACGCCACTCAGTTGTGTGAGGAACAGCCAGTTCTGCACCTGCTCGTCGCGTTGATTTTGAGGGACTCCGTAAAAACGAATAACGAATTCTTTCAACCACTTCGGGTTTTGTTTCTTTTCGTCCTGGGCTTTTGTTCTTGCATAAGCAGCTGGTATCCTTGAACTGCTTCACCCACCTGCTTATGTTATACCGATGCGGTGGTTCTTTACGAAATTTCGTGCGAAAATGTCTTTGCACAACCGTTACCGAGGAGGTTTTGACATATTCGAAAACGCAATACGCTTTCTCCTGCATGGACGACATTTTGTTTAACAGCGCCTCTAGCGGCAAGTTCGTCATTCGATAATTTTCCCCTGTTGCCAAATAAAACTTGTATAATTGTAGTTGCAGAATAAATTTGTGTCGGCTGAATAAATCCATTACGGCAGTCACACTGCGCTATTCTTTTTGTCCCATTCAATATGAAACACCCTGTATTTAGTAAGTTATGGCACAAGAGTTGGGGTAGCAGAAATGATTCGCCTCAACTTCTTGGTAAGCAAATTTTTATGGCAATGAGTATATATATATATATATATATATATATATATATATATATATATATATATATATATATAATGGTTTGGGAAGGCATTATGTTGGACGAGTGCATACCTCTTCATGCACTTGACAAAGGCTTCCTGACTTTTATGAAGTATCGAGAGAGGAATTTCGAGTCCTACGTTCGATTTCTTCAAGGACTCAGCTGGTCCTGGTTTCCTGTTAATGGACGACAATGCTCTCTCACATAGGGCTCAGTTTGTCGACGGTTACATGGAAAATAAAGATATTTGCTACATGGTTTGTACAGGTAGATCTCTAAATCTTAACTCTACATAGCTTTATTGGTGATCTGGAGAGTACTATTGCTTATCTTCATCTTCCTCCGAAGGCCAATACCTAGCTAAAAACTGCCTTACAGTATGATGGGAATCAACTGCCACATGAACTACTCAATTGCCTCTTCTTTAATATGCTGTCACACAGTGCGACGACATTCCCGCCTCTAAGAAAAGACCATAACTCCTATCAGAATCATTTGGAGTTCGATATTAAGGAATTCTAAATATGAACCTCTCAGAAATTCTACACACGCACGAGCAAATATATATATATATATATATATATATATACTCGAAAAGACCGATCTCTTCATTGCTCTACCAGTGGTTATTATCCCTTCCTGAATGGCTTAGAGTGTGTATCTGATTTATTTCAATAGACTTTTGAAAGTCATTCTAGAATCTGTGAATGTTACACTTGTAACCATAGAAACATTTCACTAGAGTTTGTTCAGTCAGAATTTGAAAAAGGAATAAAATCTTTCGTACGAAAGCTAAAATATACAGTTTTGTACTGGTGGCTATAAACTGCGTTTTATTGAATCGCTGGCAATATTTTTCGATCGAATGTTTTATATTATTTCTTAATTATTTCATTTTGATCAAGTTCGGTACAAATTCTATTTTTTCTATATATTTACAATAAGTATCAGACACATTTAAAAAATTATGTTTACGCTATTAAATAATTTAAAATTTTTTTTTTTGAAAAAATGGTAAACCCAGAATTTTATTGAAATAAATCTGTGAAATATGAAAATAATTTATAAATACTTTTCAATTTTAAAATTATTCTTTCGAAAATATGTTATGAAAGGGCTTGAAATTTTATTATTAATTTTTCTATTTATAACATAATGATTGAGAATAGAAATCTTAGTTTTAAAAAATGCATTCTTAAACTTCTTTCTTATATTTTATTTTCAAATATTAGAAACATATGTGTCGTCACTAGTAAGAAAATAAGAATATGGATAGTAATTTGAAACTTATTGATATATATATATGTAAAATTTAATCGATTTAAGTATTTGCTATATGATGTCCAACACAGGATAATAATGTACTGTACTACTAGTAATACTATTGATGTGCATAATAATAATAATCATAATTGTAAAAATAAGAAAAATTTATTAAGAATATAAAAAGCACTAAACATATTGTTACTGGTAATTTAAAAATTGTTAAAGAAAATACATTAAAAGGTAATACGTGTAAAGATATTGGATTTCAACTCATTGCTTCAAATAAAAATAATCATTTTAAGTATAAGATTACTGAAGATTTCAAATTTGTTCTCTTAAATATGGCTTACCAATAGAATCTTTCAAAGATTATGTTTTAATAAAAATATTAATCCCTTGAGTGTTTAGACAAATGATAGCACACGAACGAGTATTTTAAAGAAATAAGAAAGCACATTATAAAATTAAAAAATGATTTTGTTATTAGTTATGTTGATAAATTTCCTAGTTATTATGCAATTATTACTACTTAAAATGATTAATAAACATATGGGATAGATGCTGTTTTTACATTTAAAGATAGTGAAAGAGAAATTAATAAGCGAATAACTTCTCTTTATTAGTAAACATTGGTTTTCAATTTTATATTATAAAATAACCACATACTTTTTAACTGCTATATTTCATAAGATACAAATTAAATTTCGAATCGTAACAAATAAATTGATTGTGATTCAAAAGCAGGTAGATTATTACGAACTATCTTATAAGAAACTATAGACAATCTTAGAAAGACTACTAGTATTAAACTAGTTCTGATTTATACGAGTAATTATGCAAATACAAAAAACAAAGAAATTTTGTCGAGCTACAACTCTGAAGATTTCTTTAAATCAGTTGATAGAGAATATTTCATAATGATTAGAAGACTACATGTTATTTTTAAGAGCAATAATAGTTATGTTATAAACGTATTTCTAATAAAAAGTTTAATTATTTAGTTATTTTAGTTCTTAAAGAAAATTGTATTAATTACAATAATAAAGAAAATGTAAGCCACACACACACTCGCAACTAAAAGTTCAATAAAAGGGGGATCAGGTACTAATAGTTATTTCAATATCTAATTACACTTTTACTAACACAACTGTATTAAAAAGCATTTTTATTTCGTTTAGACAAATTGATACCTTTATTACTTTTCAAGATAATTATATCTCGATGATAAATCTATTCAACCTTCCTATTTAATTTTTATTCAAACTAATAGTAATATTTTTAAACCGAATTATACTAGAAATTACATAAGTTATTTATAATAATATTTACAGTCACATTTTTGGATAAATAAAGGAAAATTTAGTTGTAATGTGAATAGGGTGAATTACTTGAATAGTAATTTACGTACTTCAATCTTAAGAAATATTATATTTAATTATTAATAACTTAACAAAAATTTAGTTACGAATAAATTAAGTATAATGATTAATTTTAATAAACTGAACCAGAATTGAATGTTTCTAATATTCCTATTATTTTTTTAATAAAAGAATATTTAAAAAATAAAAATTATAAGACAGAATAAAAGATTTTTGCAATCTCTTAAAAAATTTACGAATTAATGTTTTTCCTTTTACTTTGTTAAGATTAAGGTATCCATACCTTTAAAACGTCATTTTTATCAAAGTTTTTGATTTTATAATTTTACTGTTAGTTTAAAATTTAAACTTTTTTCTTTCTAATAGTGTTTGAATTTGTTAGACATTATTTAGAACTTAAGTTATAGGGATTTCAATTTTACTCGGTAGCTAATTTTTAAAACAGGAAGTGCATGTCAGCAGACAGGAAGTTAGAAAAATGTTTGCTTACATTTTTATTTTTCAAAATATCGTTTATATTTACAATGGTTCAAATTAAATAAATTTTGAAACATGAATCTGGATTTTCAGAATATTTGAAAACATATATGTCAACAGATTTTTATATAAATACATTTTAATCTAGAATCGGGCAAGAAAAGAGAATTGTTATTGTTTGTTTACATGTGTTTTGGTTTCTGTTCTTATCGTTATAAGTTCTTGTTTAAGATTTTTTAATTGAAGTTCAATTATTTTTGTTTAAAACTGGCAATTCAAAAAGAAGAATTAGTGATAAAAGGTAATGGTTTTAAAAAGAAAAAATTCCAAAAATAGTAATATAACTACTAATGCCAGTGCTTCAAAGTTGAATATTTGTACTATTTTCGATGATGAAATAGCTGAATAGGAAAATAAACCAGTTGTAAGGGTGTTTGGTCGGAAGGAAGACTCGACATTTCTAAAATACTTAATTTATTTACTGCTCAGCTAGAAGTCTATCCTATCTCTCCTCTTTCTCCCTCTCATCTTGAAAGTTTATACTATATATATATATATATGAATATTCTGCACTACCGTGCACTATATATATATATGCATATATATGAATATTCTGCACTACCGTGAAAGAATTTCGACAGAAGTTCTTTCACGGTAAGACGCAGAATGCGAACGAATATTTTGATGACATTATTTGGCAGGGGGTACAAAAAGAGGTTTTATCGTGCCTTAAAACTTTAAAATCTGGTGCTTTGGATGCTGTAATAAAGTTTAATGTTGGGTACAAGGGCTGTGTTGACATTTTAAGGAAACTTAATATAACCCCGGGTTATTTTACTTTAAAATTATATAAACATCTTGACAATAGTGTAATTTTTGATGCAGAACGTCATTCAACACCATAGGTAAAGCAACGTCAAAAAATACTAAGAGCTCATAGGAAGAAAAGAATTAGAAAGAGAAGAAGATGGTATTTATAAACCAGAAACATTTTAACTATATTTTATTACGTTTATTATTAAAAATTGCATTTGAAAGAATGTTTTTGATTTTTCTCAAACTGAGTTTTCTCGACATATGTACATATGGCAACATAGATATCAGAAAAAATTATGGGCCAAATTAATTTAAACTTTCAAAGTATCTTCCTTGTATAGTTTTAAATATCCCCTACGACTTTCAGGATTGTAATTTTGATATGGTTATAATAACAAATGAGTAAATCATATATTGTTATAACTTTTTTTTTACTTTTCTTTGTTACTTGACTCGAAACACAATAAAAATTGTAGCAATATGATTTTCATCATGAAAGCAGTACCAGCTCCAAAACATGTTATAATGAATAAGATAAAATTTATAAAATAATTATATTTTTGTTTACTTTCGAGTTATGGGCGTTATTCTGATAATATATTTGCATAATATTTTCACTATTTTTTCCACTCTAAAATTTTTTTGAATTAAAAGCAGATTATTAACTGTGTTTTTTCATAGTTTTAGGTTACATTTTAGCATTAAAAATATTTTGATAGCAAATATAAATATATTTCAAATATTTTTCACCGAAGGTGTATGGATACCTAAAATTGTTTGATTTATTGGTTAGTAAATTTTTAATTCTATTTATATATTGTAGATGGTGATACTTGCATTAATTTTGAAATCTATTTATTTTAGTAAAACATGCGTAGATTAATTGTCATATAATGTATAAATTTAAATAATACCTTTTTCAAAAATATTTTGGCAACTTTACTATTTATGATATAGAGGAATTTTTATACTTTTCACAAAAAATGTCATTTTTTTGCAGGATTTTCTACTCTTACGACATTTGATACGAATACTCTGGGAGTTATGTGAACATTTATATTAAGATTTTGAATATGAGTTCCTTATTATGCTTATTAATAAGGGATGCATTTATGTGAATATTTAATTTATATAAGTATGTTAAGTTAAAATAAGCTATTTAATTCTTTTTTCTATTTTGTATTATTAATGTATTTTTTGTACAATTTTTTTGGAAAGTTGAATATTTATTTATTCATATTTGTATCTTTCGTTTTTCAGTCCTTATGAATTTTTTTATAAAAAGTAATTCCTGAGTGGAATCTCTTGGATCCATTAAAAAGGGCTTAACCACGCAATCTACAGCTTAAAAAAGTAAATTAAATTACTTTATATCTTTGTTTTGATATTTTATTTTCTTAGTTGCTTCTTATACTCTAAAATAATTATTTTCATGTCTAAGATTTAACTCTTTCTATGCTTTATTAATGAAATCGGAGAAATTGAGATATAAATAATAATTCAAAAAATAATTATAGCTCCAAATATTTTTATTAATCTGTGATTATGATATTCTTTTCAGATTTTAGATTACACACCATACAGCCGAAAAGTCTCTCCACCATAGGTTGAAATTTTGGTCATGGGATGAAAGGTAAAATGTTCTTTCCTTGAAGTAACACTAGCTGAACGGTTCCAGAATCTCCAGATGTTTCTCAAAATCCTGTATTTGGTTTTCTTTAACCGGATGGCTTTTCGGAAATCCAAGCGTTTCTCAAAATTCTGGTGTCATCGAGTTACTTTTTCTATCTTTCCTTTGAATTCTTCAGTTTTTTTTAAAAAGTACTCCGAATTTCATCTTAAACTAACTCTTATATCTTACTTAATTCTTCTTGACACGACTCTATTTTCTTACTTTATTCTTCTTGACCTCACTGAATTATTCTGCTGTTCACTTATTTAATTCTGCTTGTGCCGCTTTCATCTCCTCTCGTCCGGATTTCAAATCCTCCTATCCTAGTTTAATTGAATCCAACAAAACTAAATTACTCCGCCATAGATTATACTTAATGGAGAGTCACCGGTACTTACTCCGAAACCCCAATCCAGTTACCAAATGTTAGTTATGCATCTGTCGAATGCAACCTTGTGTTTCAGATAATGTATCCCTTGAAAATTCAGTGCCATAAATGCAAACAACCAACCAACATTTCGAATGCAAAAAAATATCCACTTAACTAAGAAACAGGTTGTTTCCGAGAAAATCCAAACTTATTCCGATAATCTCCAGTAAATACACCGTATTTTCTCTTAACAGAACGTAATTAACACTAATAGTAAAATATTTGGTAACACCAATTAGAAGTTTGCACAATCACTGAACGCAGCAATTCAAATCACACGGTCGCATTTGCACTAATCGTCTTGAAATCCCTAACATATCTTTTCTTTCTGTATAATCTCTAAATTGAACTAATACACTGAATTGTTTTATAAAAAAATGTCCTAGAAAATTTTAGATTGGTCTAGCATTTTGTTGCCAAATTTGGCAACTTTGTAACATTTTTGTTAAAAGTAAAGTAATAATGCGAGTTTATCACACGCGCACTTAGATTTATTTAAAAATAAAACCAAGCAGAAAAATATAGTTTTAATGGACTATTTGACTAAGGTGCTTGTCTTATCAAATTTATTCTATAATTGTGGGCTATTATTTTACAATCATTGAAAAAATTGTACTTGCTATCTTTGACAATTGACAAGATTTTGATTCAAAAATTAGTTGTTTGATTCCCTTACGAAGTTAGTAAAAAATATAATAATAAATTATTAATTATTAAATTCATTAATAATTTTACGTTAGACTTGCTTAAATAAATAGCTTTGATTTTATAGCTGTTAGGAATTAAAATTAATAAATAAAAAATATAATAAATTTCTTAAGTGATATGAGATTTCTTATAATGTATATTTTGCAAGAGCTAGATAAACCTATAAATTATGATGCTTATAATTAAAACGAAATTTATTTTTTGTTTGAAGCAATACATGTGACAACGGAATAAACTTGACTAATGGCTATATTCACGAATCAATTTCTTATTAAAATAAAAAAAATCCTGATAATTTAAAATTCAAATAATACAATACACTACAATTCAAAATGTTACAAAAGCTGGAATTGCACAACTAATTTAAAAATGCATTGAGAGCTTAATATAATAATATACATTTATAAATAAAACAAAATAGTTGTGTACGTACTTTTAAAATTGTAAAGAAAATAAATTTCTTTAACAATAGCTGTAAAGATTTATTATTTCGTTAGAATAATACGAAGATACAAAATACAAAACAGTTTTCTAGATCATTTATAAGGAATGAGTTTTTTTTTTTACTGTGGTTAATAAGTATCTTTAAACTGTGATTTTTCTAACATGTCTCTCACTGTCTATTCTATTCATCAATCGAATGATATTTAAATAAACTATAAATTAAGCTGTTTTATAAAAGGTTTCCATGTTAATTTAATAAAGGGGAGCAATACATTTAATATAATCCTTATCTCTAATTTTGAATGTAGAAGTTCTTACTTTGACGTTGAGAATTCTAAAGAATCATTTTGTTTGAAATATGTTTCACACATTTGATAATACATACTCCTGTTTAGAACTATTCTAACAGTAATTTCACTTCAAAAGCATTTCAGTTATGAGTTAATCAAAGGAATTTCGACACTATAATTGGATTTCAATAACATTTTAAAGTATCATATTGCATCATGAATGAACCAAAAATTTAAAAATTATGATTAAGGTCTTGTATTAAAATGTTAGAATCAATGTACGGATTACATAAAAAATGGTTTTACATTTATAAGTGTACTATAAAAAATACTACATGATGTAAATTCTACTGAGAGAGAAAATGACTTCACAAAAAAACATCTTAAGATACCATTTTTCAACACAAGGTAAAATAGAATTCTGGAGAAAGTATCATTAAGACATATTGACTACATCCCCTTCATTGAAAATTAATGCAAATTGTATTGGCCACTCCTCATAATTAAAAGTCACTGTCATCTTACAGTCTAATTAAATAGTAAATCAGTTAATAAATGCAATTGAAGAGACAGGAAAAGAAACATTTTATGAACCATATTCTCAGAATATGTATGGTCACTCTCTCTCTTTCAAATTCCTTTTAGCTAACTTTCATCCAAGCTTATGAATAAAAAGTAAAGTCTTAGCTTGCAAGTTCACTCGCACCAAGTGAGACGTTTCTTGAATACAGTAGATTTGGTTTCTATTATTCTATAACAAAAGGTCACTTCTAATCTATTTTACTTCATGCTATCAAGTACAATAATTCACTCAAATTAACAACAATCGTTTATAAGCTTTCCGTTATCATCTCTCTCCCTTTTAATTATCACTAATCCCATTAATTCGTGGTTTTTCTTTAACCACCACTAATTTATGCATATTTTCACTTTAAAATAAATTCAGTGCAAGATAATTTTTTGTTTGCTTTCTCTTTTCTTTTCATAGTAGCTTACAATTTAATGTGTATTTGCTGAGTGGATGTCTATATGAATTTTTGCATGCAAGCTATTGTTGTGCATTATGTATTCTACAGCTTTGATTTTTAAATAAAGTTAATTTTACTCAGACATTTCTAATAACCTTATTCTACAGAGATCCATCCATTTAGATAAACTAATCTGATTACTGAAGTTTTATCATGTAGAGGACCAATTAACCTCCCCTAGCATTTTACTTTTTATCTTCATCTAATTTTTTTTAAATTTCTTCTAATTTCTTCCGTAATATTTTTCAAAATATCTTCCACAGTCTTTCTCAATTAAGTGATGTAAATATTAAAACAATTTGTTATACTACGAAATTTAATACGTTTCTAAAGAAATTTCGAAATGAAGAACATGAGACGGCCCTCTTTAAGCTGTTTGACACCTTCTCAATTTTAGAACAACTAATTTCTACCTGCTAATTTCAAGTAATCTTCTTGTGCACCTGCGGTGTTATTATCTATACCTGTGCAGCAATCGAAACAAACAGCAGAGGAGGAAAATAAATTCTTACCTTGAATATCCGAATGCTGTCCTAGCTATTCATTTACTCTTGGAACTGTTTGGATTTCCTTCTGTTCGTTGACGGACCGGACCAACTGAGTTCATCTTGGAAAAGTAAAAGGCATATTGTATTAGCAGATTCATAGTCCTGGATGTGCATTTAATAACCCCTTCAAATACTTGAAAACAAAATACTGTTAATAAGGTGAATTCCAGTGTTTAACGGAAGGCAGCTGTCCTGTTATTAATTTCTCTGTTTTCAAATTTCGAAACCGTAAGATTATCGTTGTTTTCGAAACATTCATAACGCAACTTACAGTAAAAATATCTACGGATGACACTCGTACCAAAATTTTATCAACACCAATGATTACAATATCCACCTGTAATTTCTCAAATAAGGGCCCAAAATCTCCTAATTATATTTCATTTTCAGGTTTAAAACTAAGATTTGACAAATCCCCAAGGATTTTGTGTTAGATTTCTGAAAATACTTCAAAGTGCATACTATATTTGAAGAACTTTTTTATGTATGGAATTATCCAAATCTATTATATCGGTATACCACGATGAAATATAAAATCATTCAAACACTTTCAAACAATAATGGAATTATAATTAAAAATCAATTTACCAAACTTTGTTATAACTCAACGCTTTTTTTATTATTATATTTCAATAGTGAAATATGTTTAATAATAATACCAAAGTAATTAATGCATCTAAATATAAAAAGAACATTTAAATTTAGATGTATTGTAAAAATAATGCATCTAAATTTATAAGTTCTTTTTCTCTACATGTCTTTTATACTCTCCCAGAAGCTCACAATAGTTGTATGCAAATCTTTTATCTTAAATACTTTCAATGGAATTTTTTTCACACATTTAACAGTGAATTATTTTAATAATTAGGAAACTAATTATTTACTGTATTGTTTGTGAATTTATACAGTTTTCTAAAATAATTTTTTGAAAGTCTAATTAAAATTTTTTTCATTTTTATATGTACTAAAAGTTTGATTTAGTTCAAAAATAGACATTTCATATGGTAATTATTGAACTGTTAATAACACCGATAAAAAACGAGTTTCTTAAACATGGGTTTTCTTTCAAAGTCTACACTTCATGTAACATTGTTTTTCATGCTTTAAATTTCAAAAATGAAATGGAACGTTGATATTATAAGCAATTGGAATAATAAGTCAAAATTAATGTAAATAATTAGTTTTAAACAATTAAATTTCATTAATTATAATTAAATTATCGTATTGTCATCCAACATTATCATTTATAGAAAATTTCAGCTCAACTGAGTGCTTTAAAATGTGAGAAAAAAGCTTTTAAAGTTTTGACCTAAACATAGCTACAATGTTAGTAGAAGAAAACATAATAAAAGAGTAAAATTAAACTTCCGCCCAAAGTGGGGCTCGAACCCAAAACCCCGAGATTAAGAGTCTCATGCTCTACCGACTAAACTAGCCGGGCTACATACAATCAGCATTTACGTTATTATTATAATTTCATGAGTAAAATTTAATTCTTTAACTAATTAGTTTTAATCAATTTATTATAATTAAATTAGTTTATTGTCATACCAAACAATCTTGTATTATAGAAAATTTCAGCTTAATTCAGCCCTTTAAAATGTGAAAATAAACTCTTAAAGTTTCGATCCAGACATAGTTATAATGTGAAAAGAAGAAAATCCATTAAAAATAAGGAATGATAATATTTAACAGCTACTATTTCAGATGTTCACAAATACAGAATAAAAAGATGAAGAACCTAAGAGAATTTACTCTAATCAAACAAAATAAGGAAATGCATTGAATATGAATGATAAATTAAATATTAATATTTTAGTTGAAATGAATAGTTAATGCTGGAGACAGAGTTACATACACGAACCAATAAATGGGGCATTTGTTACGTTTGACTCATATGCAAGCTGTTATGTGGCTTGATCTTGATTAACAGGTTCGACAGATGTCCCCATATGGGACTTATAGCTGAACTTGTAAAACTTCCTGATATTAATTGGAATATTAAATTATTTACTAATAATACCTAGTATTTAAAAGTCTCTCTCCAGGTCTCATTACTAGCTAAGAATTCTAATTCTAATTGAAATTTAGGTATCTTTCGAAGCCTTTGTTCGAATCACCTGATAGAACTTGTTACATATTACATCCTAACTTTTATGATCGCCACTATTCCTTAGTCAACAATTTTCACTTACTCCCGAAAGTGACTCTTTCGCTAACCTCAATATCTCTCTTTTCAATCTATCCTTATTTAATATATCATTCTATATGAATCACTTCATTTAATTTCGTAATTCTTTTAATTAACATAATTAAATTTCATTTTGGTTGTGAAGAAATTGTTTTTTTTTATGCAATCAAGCTCAGTAAAAGTCCTCAAGGTTAGTGAAGAGAAAATCGTGAATAGCCCAACGTCATGCCAGTATTCGGATCTGGAAATCTGTTTAATCGCAGAAGTGAGGACAGAGACAAAGAAAATCAGTAAAATTGATTACTGATCATTATCCCGTTGAAACATCGGCTCGAAATGCTCTGAAATGAAGAAAACAATTAAGGGCGGAAAAATATTATTGTACTAAGTAATCTAACTGTATAAAAATGATATTCCTAGAGGATCAGCTATCACGTGGTATGGCATCCAGGACCATAATTTATAGTCATTGTATTTTGTGGCTGTTGACTGTAGGTTTAGTATCTTATCGCAGTCCTAGATGTCTCCCGATGCTACCAAAATTCCTTTCGAATTTCGACTCACCATTGCATCGTACATTTATTCTACGATCAGTGAAATTTCGGATCACTTGAATTCAGATGGAATCACTACATACAATCTTGTAGAATATGCATAGGTTTGAGGTAATTGGCCAGAAAGTGTCATGAGCTCAAACATTCATGAATGGTCAATGACATTCAGGTTACTAGTCAGGTTACATTCAGGTTAACGTTAATAATGACGAATAAGTATATTGAAAGGATATCTATCCTCACTCTATTCTAAATGTATGAGTGGTTAAAAAAGTACCAGTGTTAGGAATAAGAAATGAGAAATAGGAATAAGGTAACTCTCTATAGTATAATCCAGGGATCTGTTTTCCTTTTTCTAAGAAGTCCGAGGTGGGGATATTAAATTACGTGATTGACGTGGAAGAAGAGGTACGCATGCAGCAAAGGCCAGAGATCTACAGCTGTTTAGCTGCGAAGTCTTCTGTTTCGTATGCAGTGCACTTCATTTCTGTAAGCAATTCCATACATCTGTATCCTTCTATAGCATTAGAGTTCATTTATTTCACTGGAAAAATGGTAAGTGTAACAGTAGAGAAATTGCTGTGAAATTTAAAATAAAACTTGGAAAATCCGGTACTGAAAACTTTTAATTTGTTGAAAGAAGTGTATGGCTATATATTTTTTTATCACGTGCACGTGTGTTTGAGTGGTTTCAGCGTTTTCAAGATAGCTGAGAAGACAGTCAAGATGATTCTCACCAAGTCGCTCTTCTATGTCAAAAACGGATGGCAATATCCAAACAGTGGGTAACATGTTCCGATTGGACTGTGTGTTAAGTGTTCGTGCGATTGATGAGACTATAAGGATTGAAAAATAATCCATAGGGTTACAGTTTCCACCAAGACAATATGCCGGTTCATTCCACATTGTCTGTCAAGAGATTTCTAGCCAAGTACAGCATCCCATTGTTAAACCATCCGCCTTATTCATCGGATCTTTAGCCATGAATTTCTATCTGTTTCCTTAGGTGAAATCTATATTAAGAGAAGCAAGATTTGAATCCATTAAAGCTGTGAAAGGGAAAGCGGCACACGTCCTGAAAGAGCTGTCAGAAGAAGACCCCAACATGATTTCGACTAACGGAAAATTCGCATAGAGCGTTGTAGTGATACAGGAGGGAAGGAGAGGGGTTTCTTGAAGTTCTAATAAGTAAATATGTATGATGTCAAAATAAGATATTTATTTATTGAACTGTCACACCTTTTATGATGATTCCTGTATCCGAAAAAAATCCTTGCTATAAATATTCTGGTCATTTAGACCATTTTCGCCTTATTTGAAGCCGATTCAATGGGAGCAACTCATTGCTTTGATTGTACTTGGATTCCGGTGTATACATATACAAATAAATCCTAGTTTCTTGGATGGTGACAAGTCGACGCGTCAGTCGCCAAATTTTGATTATGCAGAATCATTACTAACCTGTACATCACTGCTCCAATTCTTTTGTAATCTTTATTACTGATCGTAGCACACTGTGGTAATATCAACTTTTCTTAGCAATGCCATCTATTTTCAAATGCTTGCACTTTTTGAGTCCCACTCGAAGTGTTCTGCCATGGTTCAATCAGTCCTGCGCAACGTCGTTCCATTGCGGAATTGTTCCTATTAAATAGTGAAGCGAACCTTCCATTTGATCACTTTGCTTCCTTTAGCATAGCTTGTAAGTCCCTTATCAAACAGTGACATGCCCCTATACTATTGGAACCTGTATTAATGGCATTGGTATTGTCAATACTATTAGATTAAATCAAATTTGAATGGAAGTTGTACGTTAGATTGCTCCTAATCTGGAAGTTATGCTTTGAGAATATTCCGTTATTCATTCATTAGTCGTCAAAATTAAATCATCCGCACTTAATTTAAAATCATTTCCAGACGCAGTTCTCGAGAGTTAAACAATTTTTTACGGCATTGTTTTTTTTCTTTAAAGTATATTTATCATGACTTATAATTGCAATGTCTGTGAGTAGTACAGTTTTTGTCTATTTAATTCGTTCACTGAATTTTATGCGATTGAAAAATAAATGCTCGGTTCATATAAATTGTTTTCTTTAACCAGAAATCTAAATCAAGAAGTTTAATTATTCATTACAATAAATTTATTGGTTGTTGTTAATCGTCATTTGTAAGAAAGGGAACAAAATTTTTTATTTCATTTTATGTATTGAGTTTCATACAATAACAATAAAAGAGAACTCTGCATGATTTAGTACATATTATTAATGCAGAATTTTTTTTGTTAAAAACAATGTTTTAAATTACTATCAAGCAACAATAATACACATTTAGCTTCTTTTCAAAGCAAAACTTGATATTTTATCGAAATATTAAGGTAAATAAATTTCTCTCTGCATACACTAGCAGAGTTACAACAAAACATTTTATGAAGTGAAGGCTACAGAAAAAAACGATCATTTTGTGATGTCGCAATTTTTGTTGAAACTAACTGAGTCTTTTATAAAAAAGGTTCCACAAGTCTGCTATTTCTATTAAACCTTGCAGATGCATAATTTTTTTGTTTTTCTGACTGCATGTTTTTTTCCCTGACTCACACTAATTAAAATATTCACGCAATAATGGAAAATAATGACGCGTAATAGTTGCACGACCTGTTTTTGGAAGAGTTTCTAGCACCAGTCTGCTCCAGAGACCATCCAAATTGATGTACGCATTAGTTATTTACTGTACCTCATAAGAAAATATAAACATTTTTGCAAGGTAAAGATTAATTAAAGACACGGCATGCTTACTATATTATAGCTGATAAAACTACATACTTGGACTAATTCTTTGCACATGCAATAAACAATAATAAAAACATCCATGTTTTCTATGCACTCGAATAATATATTTTTCTGTTTAACTTCTATAAATGAATAGTATAAGTTTTATATCAAGAAATGAACAAAACTATTTTAAATTATATAACATAGTAGGAATTCTGTAAGTATGTGTTTAATTGAAGAACATCATATAAATTTATAAAATGATACGGCAGCATTATAACCCTTTGCCCAAATAACAAGATGCTGAGTATTTAATTAAATGGTTCTTGCTCTATTCCAGATTCTTAAATGCATATTTGGTTAACTATCTTTTGATAAATAAGGATATACACTAGATTCTTAAACTGATTGTGATATCAGTTAGTTTTTCCTATATATATTAAACTTTTAGTCAGTAATATATACATACATAATTAAAAATTAACTACTGACCTTATCAAACCAAACTTAAATGTAAGCTTTAATCTAAAATCACTCCTAGTTGTTCAGTAATTCTCTTAGATTAGGAACAAAGAGCAGTGTTTGATTACCCGAATGCCTTGTTAATGCTGTTGGGGATTCAAACTACTTTACATTTGTTAGTCCGTAAACTTCATATTTTTCTTTTATGACAACCAGAAAATATTATAAAGAAATGTGTGTATGTGCAGTAAAAATACACAATAATATAAATTTAATTCTAAGATTTGTAAAATCAATCAAAGTATCACACAAGATATAAGATAGAAATATCTCGGCTAATACAACTATCCCCTATCCCCTAGCCAATTAAAGAACAAAATATTTGATTTATCAAATAGAGTGGAAAAGTTTTATAGTGAAATATATTTTTCTGAGACACAATTAAACACTCTAATCCCAAGTTGGTGAGTGAGGCCTTAAGTTTAGTTATAAGAATAATAAATATATAGATATTCATTTTTGATATCTCAGTACTTTTTGGAGGGATTAAGTGAATTTTTGCATCATATCTGTTTTCCATCAAATTTAGACTTTTATGTTTTTAAAGTTTGAATTTTATTGTTTTCATTTTACCTTTTCATGTCTAATCTAATTTTCTTATTCAATTGCATGACTGCAAATATTTTAAATATGTAAATATATATTAAACATATTTTATTTCAAATAAAAATACTTTCAGAACTCATCGAAAACTAAAACAAAGTCACATGTGGCAATTTCTGTAATATGTGCAACAAAATTAAATTTTGAAATTTAATATAACATTTCTGTTCCGAGTGATATTGACATTAGAAATCTTCTGAAAAATCTTTAAAATTTCAAAGTATTTTAGTGTGCAATGAAATATAGTTTTATCCTTGACACTCTGCCTCCCCCCCTTCATTTTTGTCTGATGTTAATCAATTGCCTGAAATTTCTCATATATATATATTATTATTTTATTTATTATAATTTGCTGAAATTCTAATATTTAATAACACTAGAAACAAGTAAACTAACAACTTAATAAATAGAGAGAGAGAACACGTATGTGTCAAACGGCTATCATCATGGTGATAGAAATATGAAAAACTCTTTGAGAATTTGAAGTACACACAAAAATAAGCAATTTTCATCAAATTATTCACGGTATAAAAAGTAATACAAACGCATTGCCTGTAATAATATAATAAAACCGAGGACACGAGAAGTAAAAAAAAAAAGAACAGCACATACATTAAAAATTCATTTTAATGAAATTTATAAATAGTGCAATTCTCATTCAAAATGAGATAGAAATTCATCGTGATTTAACCCCATTCACCTTTGATGGGCTGATAAAGCATCATCCAGAAAGTCTGTTATTATCTTTTGCAGAACCATCCGGTATTACCCTCATTAATGTAAACTGTTTGAAGGCACGGTTCTAATAGGTAATAGGAGATCCAAAACATTGCTGGAGAAATGTCGCTAACGCATATATAATTATGAGGTATGTGGATTTTGAGATATCTAGGCATGTTTATTGTAGATATTAAAATCATTATCTCCTACGAAAACGCATTCATCACCAAGAAAAGAACAGTTGTCGCATAATCTAGGCATGCGGCACTCTACAATAGGAGCCATCGGGAGTAGTCTACCCTGATAGAGCAATTTTCACCTTTCAATATCTGGATTCGTTGAATTTCAATACTTAGTATAGGTACAACCACTTCCCCCTCCAGCATTCTACAAGTCTTGGATTGTTGCATTCCAAAACTATGACCCGCAGCTCGTGTGCTTGTATTTGGCTGGTCTGTTAACGTCCCAAAATCGTTTCTTCCAAACCTGCAGTACTGGCAGTCCTTGTACTAATTGCATTGTACGGGGAGAGGGAAGCATTCAATAATCCCTTTTGCTATAGTTGCCGATGCAAGTGAGTAAATGTGTTAGGATTGGGCAACATTCCAGGGATTCGTAAGGGAAACATTCACCTTACTTTTGTGCCGTTTCTGTAATATTTCTGTTTGCAGCTCGATAAGCAAATATATATATGCTTTTTCAGTATTACTGAAGAGTATCATTTTTCCATACGTTACAACTATTAGACTGGTTTCACGCTGAAATAACTTCTCAGGACTGACGTGGGCATCTATAATTATGTGTGATATACATTTGCTTACGGATTTTTCTGCGTGATACAGATTTGCTTACGGATTCTTCGTATGCATAGTAATACAATGTTAACGTTTGTGGAGTGGCGGTATCGAAACGCTAGCGTGTTTGCATTTCATTTTAGACCATGTATTTTTGGCTGAAAATAGTTTGTATTGATGTGTACTATCACCTTTTTAATAGTTTCCACCATCTTTTCTGTATTACCCTGTTTTTCATCAGTCATTGTTTAATACAAGCTTTAAACTAGATTCGATGAACAATAATATAATCAAGCAATATTGTTCAGGTTGCGCTTAAGCGAATATTTGTGTTTACGTCAGATTTCAAAGAAATGTAATAAAAGGAAACTTAAAACTATTGTATCTCAGACTTATAATCGTACCTAGAGTGAGTATTTCTAAAGAAAGGTATAATTCTATTGTTTTATCTATGATTAATAATGGTTCTTTAGCCACAAACCGAAACTCGCACGTGTAACGAAATGTTTTAGCAGAATGTAATTTGAATATTCATGTAAATAAAAATTTCATTAATAATTCAAACTTAAACTTAATATTTAACAAGCTTTTATTAATCAAATGAAGAGAACATTTGATGAATATAGATGTTTGTTTAATTAGACAAATATGATTTATCAAGATAAGAATAATTTAAAAAGTAATTGTTACAATTTGAGGTAATTACTATTAATTACCAAATATGCATTTAATCAAATGTAGCAAAATTGCTTTTAACTTTATTATTAATAATAATAGATATTTTTATAAAACAAAATACCTGCTAAAAGTCTTAACTTTATTAGCTCATTAATACTATATTATTTGTTTTATAAAAGACAGTTAAATATCACCAACAAACGTAGTGCACTTTCATAAATGATGAAAAGAAAGCAAACGAATACGATTAAATATGAGAAAAATTAAGAACGTCTTTCATAGCTTTCATTTTACGAAAATGAATATGAAGTTAATTCTTTTGCAGAAGTAATTCTGGGGAGAACTTGCATTTCATATTTTAATTAGGCTTCTGTGAAACCTGAAATTAAACATCCTCCGGGAGAAACATGATGTATTTGAACATAAATTTCTTTAAAGCTGGGGAGTTTTAAATAGAAATTTCGCGAATGTACCAAAACATCCATCTCCTGATTGTGCTTATTTACTAAAGGTTTTATTTGTTTTTAAACAACAATAGAATAAAAGACAAACTCTTGAAACAGCTTCATCACATTTCGCTTTTAAAACTTCTGACTGTAAAACTGTAGGAAATAGAAGTAACATTTTAGTTTAGCGCTTTAAGCTTTTCACAGGAGAAAATTATTAATGTTTAATTTGAAACTTCACCCTAATAAAATGAAACGTGACGAATATAGAATATATTAAAGTTAGGAAGTGTAACGTTTACATTTGAGGAAAAGTATATGTAAGTAAAGTAAAAGTGAATATAACAGTTAGTAGTCAATAGATAGCTGATGATAGAAATTGTAGTTTTGCAAATGAATATCGGCAACAGACCGATCTTTGAGTAAAGTTCCTTTATGTAGTGAATTCATGGAGGAATAACTCAGATTTCCAACTTAAAACCTCTACCCTAGTAGTATTACATGCTCAAAAACGAGAGAGTTGATAAAATTAAAATTTAACTACTATTACAAACTAAAACCCAGGCACGTTAAAATTAAGTAAACTTTAAGAGATAGAGTCATACTGCATGAACAGTTTATTCAAGAGTTATTTAATGCGTCCTTCCAAGAGGTGGCGCTCGTAGCACCAAAAATGATTTGTCTTTAGTGAGCATTATGACTCGCTAGACTACACTCTCATTTGCTTGTTATCGTCATCATGACGCCTTCCACTCCTCATAAATTCTTTGTCATACATTTTACGACAGATGAGATCAACCTCGTCTACTTTGGAACAGATTCCTCCGAAGCAACCCATTGTTTTAAATATTTCTTAGTTTTCGGTGTATAACGATGAATTCATTTATCATCGACGGTGACAACTCGACGCAAAATGACGTTGACAATTTGAATAGGCAGTAATCAAACTTTTATTTGGCAGGAAATGGCAATCAAATCAAAAGTAACTTGTATTTCAATGTCAAATTTATTTCGACTCTGTTTAATAGATGGCAGCACCCACTGATAAAAACAATTTATCATAATAGTACAATCTATCTTCAAATGCAAAAACAAAGTACTTTTTGAACTATTCTCATAACATGTAGAATATTTTAAGTTGTGCTATAACTGATCTGATGTCATTTCTTTTAATTGTATATTAATGTAATTATCGAGACAAAATTAATTATGACTGAAGTAGGAAATGAAAGGAAGGCGTCTCATATTTTTAGTTTATATATAATATTTTGAAACTGTTTTTATTTTACAAATTTTAAATTTTAATTTTGTTTAGACTATATGAAATGATGTTTTTATTGATGCAATTGCTTGGAAGTAAATTATTAGTACGACTGAAATAAATGATGATAAATCAGAACTTCTAATTTCTAAAAATCAAATAAATATACAAATTCAATTAATTTATTCAACCCAAATAATTACATAGCTGGCCATTAAAATTGCAACAGAAGGGGAGAAAAGCAAATACAAAAAATATTTATTGTATGTCATCAGTAGTGCATGAAGACAAAATGGTTAAATTTGCAAGCAGTTTGGAAGTTTATAAGGGTGCGAAATTAGTAGAAAGAGCTGCCATCTCTGACAGCTTAAACGATTCTTACCCGGTTAGGCACGGTGTCGAACTGTGCTAAGAAGACAAAAAGTAGCAACGCCTTCCATGCTGCTTCAAATCTATGCCACACTTCATCAACCGTATTAGCTGAAGAGGGGTGGAGGGCCAGTCGCTCAACAACCCATGAACAGACATTTTTAATGGGAGATACATACAGAGGTCAGGGCAACAATCTAAATCCTTGTGTATCGAGAAATGCAAGAACACGACATGCAAAATTAGGTCTTGCATTACCTTGTTGGAAGATAGCATTTGCTAGACCTCGAAGATAAGCCACAACAACTAGACATCAGAAATATACCGACTGCGTTCAAATAATCGTCGATCCAAATTAGAGATGTACGTGATCCAATAATTGCCCAAACCATCACACTAGATGTAGAGCCTTATGCCTATAACGAATGGAAGCAAGCGACGAGCAGTATGCTAGGAACCTCCAGACACGTATACGGCCATCAAAATACTGCTCACAGAACCAGGAGTAATCTGAAAAGACGACAATGTACTACTCCTAAATCCAACCTTGGTAACTGGGCTCATCAGAGTTGCCTGACTCTATGAATGCTGCATTCATAGAGGCAGGCAACACCAGGCAACACTTCTTATTCTTCGGTATTCTTTTTCAAAGAATACCGAAGAATAAGAAGAATAATGGTCACCATGCTGATTGACCACTCTGCTGCAAAACACCGTACAATTGGATATAGCGCATGCTGCAAACATGCCCGTTTCCTGACTAATGGTCTATAATGTGGCTGTACGGTTTTGCAGGGTCGAGCTTATAATATGGCTGTCCTCTAAGGCGTTAGTCATGGAACGGCGTGGAGATCTTACATGATGTTCAGTATGACCCGCAGCAACCCGTTGATTCCATATTTGTATGACAGTGGTTAGATTACGACCAGTGTTACGGCCATATCACGGAAACATAATCCATACTCTCTTTAGACAATGATCGAGTCTCTATTGAATTCCAACACTTGATGAACATTTATTCTTCTTATTCGAGGCCTAAAACGATATTCAGAAGAAACTGTGATCTGACAAAGCGATTTCCGAATGAGAAATTCACAGCACAACTGTTCTTTTATGGACTGCTTCAGATGTCTTTTTTCCCTCCAGCGTCTTCTAAAGACGCCGAAGCACTAATAATTTGCAAATCCTACACTCTTTTTCCTTTCATATGATGTTCACGCTCGTCAGATCATTCCTTCCTGGGATTCCTTTGCAATTTTAATGTCAGCAGTGTAAATGAATGTGTTCTCGTAGTTAAAACATTTTAGTGGTAAATGATAACTTAATTTGGATTATTTAAGAATATTTAAAAATATCCCTAAGTATTTGAAGAATAATAATATCTTAACCTAATGCATTAATTCATATGACAAATCTCAAAATTGTGAAAGATTCACTCGCTATTTAACTGAAAAGTATATTTCCCAATCATTAACCAACTATATATATATATATATATATATATATATATATATAACAAAGTAGTTCAAATAAATTAATTGATATATACACACATATAATTATACATGTATATAGTTTGCGGTATGTAGGACGTGTGGGACACGTCAAGAGTAAAGCAAGATCTATGGTCATTGGATCGTGGGCAAATTATTGGTGCCTTACGGTTCAGTTGTTCCATTTCGGGAGGGGAGGAAAGCTCTCGTATTTTCAGGAGCCTCTAGGTCCTAGGAGTATTACAAATTCTTCGATTTCAGGAAAATCATCCCCACCTTACCATCTGCCGTAGACAGCAATGTCTGAATGAACAAGGTCATAGTCATGCTAGTTTACATTGTTACCGATGATCCATGGACCGCAGTGCAAGAATCACTCGATAGATTAGCTTTTTCACCAAAAAAAAATGTTAGTTACCCCACCATCCATAATCCTCTTCTCGCTAAATGTTACAAAAGGTGAGGATAATTCGACTATTTGCTCAATATAAGGTCTAAGAATTGCATGGTTACTTTGCAACTGTATCCTAGACATGTGTAAAAAGGCTGGGTATATGCCAATGACAGGGCTGGGGCAAACCCCATGGAGCGATTCATCCTTCTTGTTTTTAGGGAGTTCTTCAAATTGATTGAGGTAACTTATCACCTGAGTCTGTTTTGGTGGATTAAAATGATAATCTAGGGGTTAATAGGACATCATAACTCACAGATAAACTTTACTGTTGTATCCTTAAATATCGCGTGTTCCGGCTTGTGTGGCATCCCACTGCATATCTTGTCCTTCAACAACGAAATATACTGTACCATCGCTTCTGAATGGTATCGATAAACACAGAAAGGGCATGGCATTGCCTTCCAGACCAGCTAGATAATTATGTTCTTTGAGACCTTCTGGGATGCTATATTACTCGATGACATGCCACAGGGGCATTAAATGTTTGTGAACTGCGACAGATTATTCAAAGTTGTCGTGAGTACATATAGCTAATCAGCTCTACCAGTGTCTTACAGAGTCCTTGTTGAGATGAGTTCCCACTGTCATCAGATCAAAAGGTGGTGCTAAACAATGCTAGACAGATATCTGTAGTTCAGTTACTTTTTGGTGTTTCTTTATATGTTGTTGGAATGAATTTTTATCATCTAAGATACTTGAACTAGTAAATTTCACAATTTAATTACGATTGCGATCGCCGAGTTATCATAATTAAGGTTGGGGATCGAAGTAGCAACCTGTTATTTTGAACTACTTCACCTAAAAGAAAGATAACAATTGAGTTAGTGATTTGCTAGAAATCTGTATGTTCCTTGCTTTTCTGAATCACTCAAAGCCGTTTCCCCCTTTCTTCTATCTCTATTGTATAGCCTTCCATAAATTCGTTAGAGCACTTAGAGAATGCGGTGAGCCTCCAATTCTGGAGTATATTTTAATTAGATATTTAGCTCACAAAAAGGAAATTTATTTCCGAGCAAGTGAAATGTATGAGAGAAGAGAAATACATGGTTTTATTTAAAGCATTGGCTTATATGTCAGGAAAGAAAAGAGGAGGAAAGCCATCGTGATGTGAAAGAGTTTTAACGAAAAGTCCAACAATGGAAAAAGAACCCCAGAAAAAAAAATTAATCTCAGTCCGAATTGAGAAAGGTTCCAGGAGAAACGGCTCCAGATAGGTCTGTGTAAGAATGAACTGAAGTTAGCTAATTTGGAGTCAAAAGAACGATGGATGAGAATGAACTCCAGATGAACTAGTTCATTCGATTGCGGGCCTTTCCGTCAGGCTACTCTTTGGATTTTTTTACAACTATTCATGTCCATTTCGTAATCTATTTCTTCATCCACATGGAATAAAAACTGAATTTTCCACAATTAATTGTATTCCTTTATTTTCATTCTATTTTGAACTGTTATTTTGAAATTTATGAACCAATTAAAAATTTCTCATAATTTTATTAGGTATTAATTAGAATCCAAAAAAAGTAATTATAATGATGTTGAGAAAGGTACATATATTTACTCATACATTTATAACTCTCCCGACAAATATTTTTTTTATAATTAACATGTATTTTAGGGTTTACAATATAAGACTAACTATTCGAAGATATTTTTCTACAGCAGGTTTATATATATATATATATTGATGCAATATTTGTTCTTGTTTCTAATTTGAATTCGATCAAATCTGAGAATGATTTACATAGATTTCTCTTAAATTTTTTGATTTTGATATTTTACTATTGTGAATTATTAAAGGAATAAGAGTATAACAAGAGTTTAAATGTTTAATAAACAATCAGCTGTAATACTAAATCAATCGATCATTTCGTAACTTCTAGTGTGATATAGTATTATTAATATACAATTACTTGAACAAATTTTGATTGAGTATTTTGAAAAAAATTCAATTTGGGATTTAAATGTTTAGAATACGTCTTTCTTAGTTACGTATTTTGGTAATAATTTTAGTAATAAATGATGAGTGACAAAATTAAGTAATTATTTTCATTATCGATGACGTAATAAAATTGTTCCAATACTTTTGATACTCTTTGATGACTGCTAAACAATTTCTCTTTTAAATCTAATTATACATACTCATACGTAAATAGTAATTTTTCATAAAACTGTTAATATTGTCTTTCCTTTAAAATTATTTTACTTAGAATAGTGAAGATCCAAATTAGTTGAACACGTTATGTTGAATAAATTAATGAATAGAAGGAAACTCGATTTACTATTTTTAAATTTATTTTTCAGCAGAAGGTATATGTGTTATTTAAAATGTTTTAAGTTAAAATGTATTATTAAGTTTAAAATGTATTATTATTCAAAATGTATTATTAAGTTATTTTTATATTAACAAAGTGGTAATAAAGTAATTATACAGTTGTATGAAAAATTAATAGGATAATAATTTTATAACGATACATTGAATATTTCTTGCTTTTCCATTATTTAAAATGTGTGTGTCATAAATATTTTTTAACATTTCTCAACAATAAGAAAATGTATTCTAAAACAAAAATTGATCCCTAGATGATGAATATTTTCATCCTATATACGATATCAGAAGTTAAATCTTATTCAGGTTTTACAAAAGAAGAAAACTTTGAGGAAACTTAATGACCACATGTCTAAAATTACATCATATCCAGTTATCTTCGGCGAAAGATTTATAACTAGAAGTATCTACACTTATACATATTAATAAATGCTACTCGACATTGGATGAACGCAATTAAAATTGCTTGATTCTGGCATGAAGGAATTCCCTAAGGTCACATAGAAGTCATCGTGACAGTGGAATACACCTAGAGATGGAATATTCTTCTCGCATTTATCGAAGACTTTGTAAATTGTTAATTGCTATCAGAATGTTTGAATTCATGTTTGAAGGAAGTCGGTGAAGATTTGATGCATTCAATTGGGAAAATGGAAGCATGCGTAAATTGAGGAAAATTAAGTGATTTGAAACATTTTTATAGTTCAATTCCTCTTTTCATTTCAGTATAGAAGAACTTGGTACTGTGGTAAATTTCCCCTCAATGTCAACGTTTTTAATATGTTCTCCTATTAATTATAGAATATTTTTAAATGATTTTAACTTTTGGTTTTTTTTTTTTCCTTTTAATATAACATTGAATGTATTGCAATAATTTGCAATAAGTCTCATATATCGTAACAAAATGTTAAATAAATTGGATTAAAATATACAACTAAATTTTAAGTAATAAGCAAACAACCTCAAAGATTAGAACAATTTGTAATGAATTTCAACAACATTGTTTTACAATACAAAACACTTGTAGATCAACCTGTAACTACAGCATAATTTTATCATTTCCGAAATGAATTCTATTCGGTAGATATTGAATATATGTTGTATTTTTAAGCAAAATTATTAGATATAAATCTGATATAACTTGATAATTATTATATTGAGTTTTAATAATTCCATAACACCCGATAAAATACTAATCAAAGGCTTATAAACTATTTAAATAATATTTAAAGTAGTCAATAAATTACAAAAATTAAATCAAAAATATTAATATTTTAATTTAAAATTACAATGTGGCCCAAAAATGTTCCGACGAGGATAGTAAAAAAAGGAATTTCATCCTGATAAATAACCATCCTATTTGATTATATCACTGTTGCCAAATATTTAGTGATGTAACAAGGAGAGTGATATTTACTACATCACCAATTTGTTTCAGCAATTTTTTTTTTAGGTTTTCATAAAAGTTTTGCAAATAAAGATTTTGTCATAAAATCATAGTTGTGATAATTAATGTATTTTATTGCGTGCATGACGCTTCTATTGGACAATATTTTATATACTTATAAACACATTCATTGTATATCTTTCCAATTATTAAGAAATGTATGCAAGTACATGAACATTTATAGAGATGAATGAAGCTTTAAAATTAATCATCATGCTATCTAAAATCAGTATATATGTCGTCTTACAACACAATCGAATATTACATTTGAAAATAATTGTTCAGAAAAAATTAAAAATGATAACAATAAACGATAGCCTAAATAGTATGATACATTTAATAAAATAGACAAATATAAAATATTTTTGAGATTTCAACGGCTATCTTTAAAATGAAAATAATGCTGGAATTAAAATAATAATAATAAATTGTCAAGAATAACCTTGCTTTATCAATCGATATTTAATTGATTGGTACTATTGACATTCCACTAGAACCAACACGAGGGCTACTGGCGACGGACATCACAATTTTGTACCTCGTTTAAGGGACGTCGAAGACTTCTAACTTCCACACCACAAAAATGGGAGAACTTTGAACCTCAACAGACTTTACATGAATCAGTCCCGGCTACATAGCGAGTCTTTAGTAGCATCAATGCTCAAACTCACAACTCGACGAAAACTGGAGACCGAGAGTCCGCGATCGTAACCATTAGGCTAACGTGGCCACAATAAATATTTAAATATTACCAGTACAAATAATTCAGCTTCCTTATTATCCTTTTATCAATAATATTATCCAAATAGGTCATTCAATAAAAGTATGTCATGTTTATCCATTTATCCTTTCACTTTTAACAGTCTTTATATATATGTGTGTGTGTGTGTTTCTTTATTTAATGCATATACTATGCATTATAATTCATAATTGTTATTTTTTCCTTTCGAAATAATAATGAATACGTATTGTATATTACTTTCAATAACTTAAAATAAATTTTCCTTAAATTCCTAATATTTAATTTTTTTATTAATTTTGAAGTAAACGAGATACATTAAAATGTTTCAAATTTTGTATTTGTGGATTTCGGTGCTAAAATCTATAGAGTGTTTCGTAGACATCATAGATGTATTATTTATGGGAATTTAATAAATAGCATGCTAGAAAATTGAACTTTGAAATTGTAAGAAAAAAAAAGTGTGGGGGGGGGGGTAGAGAGAAAAAAAAAAAATTTAAAAATAATATTTTAAAAAAATTATGAAGAAGAAAATACGTTAATTTTATAATTATTATATTTTAAATTCTGATTAACAAAATTCATAGGAAAGTCCATTTGCCAATAACTTGCTTGCATTTTATTAACTTATCTAAGTTTAGGAAAACATCGAGAATTGTAGTGAAAAGTCCAGTTGTACGTAAAATTTGATTATAAATTATATTCCTACACAGTGCCAGGCATAATGAGCCCTTAAATAAGGAAACTTTATGAATCCCAAAAGAGAAAATGTCCCTTTCATCATATGAATTATTAAAAATATTATTATTTTCTATTAAATATCTGAATATTCTGCTTTATTTTATATTAACTTTAGTCTGCAATAATCTTAAAATTTCTAGATAAGATATAATAAAGATTTAACTTCTTCATATATATTTATACTATAACAATACATACTTATATTGCATATAAAAATATAATACATAAGAATATAACGAAAGTAATAAAACTTTTAATATTTTTTTAAAATTAATATTTATTTTTCAAGAGTAATGATTTAATAATGAGCAAATTAATCATAAAATAAAGTGCATAAAATAAATATTTCTCAGAAAATTCTAATAAACAAAAGAAATATAAAAGCAGAAAAATACTTTCAAGCATTTTAGCTTGCGGTCTAAGATTTGTAGCCTCATAATTGGGATTAAACAGGCTGTGAATGAATTCAAATCATCCCATTCAACAACTATTTTAAAATAGAAGTGGAAAATAAATAAAAAAAAGCTAAAGAATTGAGCGTGATTGAATAAAAATTAAACTTTCCCAAAATATTTCATACAACAATGTTTTAAGAATACAATATAGAATTTCTTTGAAAGATGATGACTTTTTAATTAAAATACTTAATATTCACATAAACACCCATTTTATTAAATAGTTCATGGGAAGGAATTTAAATTTTAAATTTAATGCCAATACTCCCATACTCATCAAGTACTTATTCCTAAACACTAATATATATATATATATATATATATATATATATATATATATATATATATATATATAAACTCAAATATGTTTTGAGAATCTAAGCGTTTATTTGTTTAATTTTAATCTAACAGAACTTTATTTCTAATATTTATGGTTTAATGCCTTTTCTGCGAGATCGGTCCCAAGAGCATTCCAAAATACATAAAAAATAAAGTTCGTCGAGACAGTTTTGGAAGGAATGATTCAAAATACTAACTATAACTTCTGAAAAAAATAGAGAAACTTCAATAAAAAATTCATTATATTTTTGAAAATAAGTCAAGCTTGAATAAAATTTCCTTATATTTTTTTTTATTCGGGGAAAAAATTCCCGAATTATTTTTTTGGAAATATTATATTCCTATTTATATTTTTATAGATAAATAACTAGATTTTGATGAAGTCAGTGCAAAAATCATTTCAATAAGCATATGAAACCAACATTTTAACGAGTTTGCAGAGGATTATCTTTTCATGCAAAAAATTACTGCTCGCTGCATTTGAGAAAACGGAATTAGAACCTGAGGATAAAAGACAGGGAAATGCTGGGTGCCTTACATGTTTCTTGATTGTATTAGATGTCATTCTTATAAATTTGAAGGATACGATACAAAGTTATAAGTACAAATAAATATACATATTTTATATTGTTTTTCAATATTATGTGGAAGAAAATAAAAATAATTACAATAAGAATGAAAAAGAAGAAATGTTTAATTATATAAAAATTAAGAGTTTAAAAATAAAGTTATATTTTATATAAACATGAACTTTTTGTATGCTCTTCCTGACTGTTACTTTTTCCCAAATAGCATATTTTTTTATCATGCTTTTGAAAAACGAGTAATACAAGAAATCTAAGCATTTCAATTCAAAGATGGGGTTAGTAATTTTAAATTGTCAAATAAATCATATTGATAAATTGTAATGTTCTAAACATATATTTCTTAGGCATTTTTCTTTTTATATTCTTCCTTAGAACTAACGGAAAAAATACGAAAAGAATTTTTTTTTCATACTTTTATGTAAAATAATGTCTAAAACTCTTATGTAGAGTTATAAATGAAAATAATTTTCGTTTTTTACTAAACCTAGGATAAAAGTACTTCACTGAACAGCATAAATATATATTCTACATTTCTAATGAAATATATAAAATATTTACGCTCATTTATAATTATTGCTCTTTGCAAGTGAAACTCCGCGAAAAAAAAATGAAACATTTAAGCATTGCAGTTTCTCTAAATAATTTATTAATAGTAGAAGGTTCATATTAATCACAACGAATGGATTTAAAAAAAAATAAAAGTTCTGTTTGTTGATACTAGAAGTTTTCTAAAACATGCCCTGTATTATACAATCAATTGTGTGGAAATAAAAGTAGTATGTATAACATGCAATACATCTTCTAAAAGATATTTCTCATTTTTTTATGTTGAACTTGATTGAATAAGAATTACGTTTGACATGCAATGTAAGATAAAATTATGAATAAAATGATCATTTATTGGATAAAACATTACAAATGAAAAGAGATTTTAGTATCCTGTTAAATCATCGCTAGCATGAAGGCATGATGCGATATGGTCGGACATTGAGGCATACGTGTCCCAGAAGATGCCCTACGACATCTCGTTCCGCAGTTGCTGTAAACGCGCCTTTCATTCGACCAAACTTGTAGGCTGCCCAACTTGCTATCCTAAATAATCTTCGATATGTTCGATCGACGACAAATCTGGGGATCGAGCAGGACGGGGAAGGGTGGAAACATTGTGGAACCAGTCCTTTGAAATCCCTGTATGTAGGCGAGCTTTATCTTGATAAAAACTGGCTCCTGGGAGCCCTTCTAGTAGTTGTAACACATGTTGCGGAAGCATTTCCCAAAACTACCGCTGAGCTGTCATTGACCAATATTGGGGTTGACCGTGTATCGTAAATAATGACACCCCATACCTTCATACCAGCTGTGGGAGCCGTGTGCCGCTGTACAACGAAAGAAGGATTGAGACGTTCACCACGGGATCTCCACAAACGAACACGATCATCATTACTGCCCAAACTGAATCTGGATTCGTCGCTAAAGACGACCTAATTCCATTTGGTTTAGTCCAATCCCCTCGAACTCAATACCACTCCAAATAAGGCGACGGAGAGTGGAAGGCAATGGCAGTACAAGTAATGGTAACCGAGATAGCAACGATCCTTCTACCAGACTCCTTACGATGGTACTGACTGACACAGAGGCCAGTAGTAAAGGTGTTTTCTGTGTATGGAGGTAGACTATGAGATAGTTGGCGCTATGCGTGAGTTTCGTATAATGTGATGGTCTTCTTGACTATTAGTCTATCGAGGACCGTAAAACAGACCTTTCTGTTGTCCACTGGTCCCAACACCTCCTCAAAGTAAAGTCAGAACGGCCTAGGTCGTGAGCTACTTGTCGAGCTGGCCACTCGGTTTCCAACATCCTATGAATCTTCCCCTCTCAAACTCTGACCGCTCTCATCCGAAGGCGGCGTAATGGCATCTCTATTTAAAAAGTGTCCCTCTGCATCAGATTACATACACGTAAACAAGTTCCATTTACCTGTTTTGTAATCCAAGAAGAATGAAGTTAAACGCCTTCTGGTGGCATTACGCAATGCGCACTGCATTTCTAATCATTTACATACCTGCATAATATGTACCTTCCTATCAAGTTTCGTAACAATCCCACTCTTAAATCTTCGTGCGATAATTTTTATGGCAATGAGTGTATTATAAAGCCTTTGCTTAAATGTTGAAATTTCTTTATGTATGTATTTTTGTAAAATACATTATTTCCTACTACAGTCATACCGTGAGGACTTTAATTGATTTCAATATGAAATCCTCTTGGTCTTTGCACTTGTACTTCTCTTATTTAGTGTGCGTCCAGCAGAATTATTGCCCATAATAGTAACTATTTAAGTGCAAATATCAAGTGATGGGCTGGGGAGATTGTATAAGCTAATTGTGTGTAATTGTTGCGGCGTAACTTCTAGGGCATTTAATGTTGTGTTACTAAATGGTAAGAGGTTTCCAAGAAAGAGAATATTAATTAATTATTCGACTGAATTGTTTTGTCTGTTTAATTTAAAGACTTTCCTATCCTTTAAAGCTTAATCTATTTTAACTTTATCGCCTTACTTTTATTGAATCATGATTTGTGAATACATTATGTTTATTTTAATTTGTAAATAATAGCCTTTTTTTACTTGTTTTAATTTTACATTTTAAGCTTGTTTAATTTATTTTTGTTATTGTTTGGTAATTTATTATTGGTTCATATACATATTTATTTTGTATATTTCTATTATCATTATTAATTACGATTTTACTGGTGTATATATTAAAAAGCTCATGTAACAGTATTTCCTATATAATATGAACAAAACATAACTTATAATTGAATGGAAGTATTTTGCTCAGAGCCTATAATTTTGTCGTATTTATTTCGATATATTTTCAAGAAATTAACAAACTGGTCAATAAAGTCTAGCCGATATTTCTTCGAGGCATTGTAGAAATTAAAGTTATTTTTTGATCAAATTCACAAAAGCTTATTATTTATTCTATATTAGAAAGAAAGGGCTTCGAGGTCTTCTATGCTTTATATCTTGAGTAAAATTTGCCATTCTTTGCTAGACCTGTGCTTCTACCTTAGGCATTAAGCTGATCTTTCAACAAAGGCCAACCTTCTACTCGTTAAAATGCAGACATCTTCTTTGTAAAAAATTAATTTGCATCACAAAATAATTATATTTTCCTCAACTATAATTTTTGCATTATTTGAAAACTTTCAAGTGGAAAATAAAGTTATAATAGTTTGTAAATAAATCTTGTCGCAATTGGTAAGGAAAGCTTGAGAAAAAACATTGTAGCTATGGTATGGAATTTATAATATGATGTCATAATGATTTTGAGTATCGTCATCAGTAATCTGTTTAATAATGGCTACATTATTTTAATAAATGACACAAGTTAATGTTTTGTGTTATTAACATAAAACGCGTTTTCGGAGTCAATCAGTCTCATTTGACTTATTTCTCTACCGATATCTTTGCTTCGATAAACGATCTTCAAAACTTTTTTTGTGTCATTTTCCATTTTATTAGATTTATGTTAAATAAATTTTTTAATTTAATTGCCAAAATCCTTTAAAACGAGGAACAGGAAATAAAAATAAATAACAAGTGTAATTACATCACATTAGCTTCCTTTTTTGAGCGTCAAGTTAATATTTTTCAGATGACGTATTCGTGTGGAATTCGTGTTTAGAAAACACAAACACACACACACACACACAAACACACACACACACACACAAACACACACACACATATATATATATATATAGGGGGATATACACTTTATGAAATTCCATTTTGAAATAACACTCCGAAAGAGATATCTTGAAAGAGAAAAATTATAAAAATGAGAAATAAATAAAACAAATGGTGCTTTCACATTTAAAAATGAGCAATATAAGCACAGCGGTAGGTTAAGAATACTTCATGTAACCTTAACTGAAAGCAGTATACCTGCATAAGAGATGCAAGAAGAAAGGGGAAGCAAAGAAACGAAACCCGTCTCTAACCTTAGAAGAAACGCGGCAATGAAGCGAAAATTGAATATATATATATATATATATATATATATATATATATATATATATATATATATGACAAACACACTCAAAAGCAGAAAGAATTTCAAGAAGTATGCAAAACGCTCAACAAAATCAAAACGAAGTGATAACCGCAAGCCTGGATCGACATCCAAGTAAAGAGGGTGCACAGAAAAGAATGCGATAAGAAAAAAACAAAAAAGAGCAGGATAAAGTTCGCAACTTGATTGATTGAAGCAGGAGAGGGGGGGGGTACGAAGGACCGCAAGTCATCTGGTAGTAAAGTGCTGACGTTTACTTTCATTACAAAAGAGGAAAAATGAATTCCTACTAAGACTGAATATAATGTTCGTCTAAGATGATTAAAAAATTGTCTTCAAGACACATCCTTTGAAAGTGTGGGGGTTCGAGAGTATCGACTATTTTAATACTTTTATTCTTTTTTGTTTGGATTTGAATATTTGGATTGAATATGAATCAACGTTACTCAACAACGAAATGCTCCAGATAAGAATTTCGTGGCATAAGAGAATATTTTCCAGATCTTTGTCAGAGAGATTAGTTTAACCATTTTTCATTGGTGAGAGCTTAACAGTTATAAAGTTTTTTCTTTCGTATAAATGATTTTCGTTAGAATAGAAAATAATGTCTAAGTAGGATACACGTAACGCTAAAAAGTCACATCTATTTTGGAAATTATTTATCTTTAAATTTACATTAATACTGTAGTTCATTACCATTTAACGTTCGATTTAATAACCATGGATTCAGACAACCTAAAGTTTTGGGATAGATTCAAAAGTAGTTGCTTGTAAAAGCATTGAAAATTCCAAAATTAGGAAACTCATTGAAATTAAATTCCCCCCCCCCAAAAAAAAAAAAAAAAAAAAAAAAAAGAGATCAACTTCGCGAAGAGGAAACGGGAAAAACAAATTCATGTCATATTATTAATGTTAATAAATAAATCAGTGCAATGTTGAACTGCTGGAAAGACAAAGTACAGGATAATATAACAGACGGAACTGATATTTGCATTACTATGTATTCTAGCACCCACACATACTGAAGTATTAAATTCTATTAAAATAATCAACAGTAAAATATTGCGTATAAACATATAAACAAATATATAAAAACACATAATTAAATAATATCGTTAACAAATAATAAAATAGTTCTGAAAAATAAATATACACCTGAATTAATGTTTGTAGAACACTCGAATAGATTAATCTGTTAAAAGTAAGAAAAATAATTTTTTTTTAAAAAAAAAAATATTAATGAATAACGAACTGCGAAATTTTTAAAAATAAATAAGATATTCATAAATTATCAACTAAATTTTGTGGAAGATTCCTATCATATAAAATGTTTCAACTTTTTGCCATATCTTTCACAAAATGCTTCTGTAAAGTTATGAAACAGAAAAAAAAAATAATTTTGAGTGTTTTTGATTAAAATAATACATTAACACAATGGGATTTAATTAAACAAATATTTATCTATTTTAAAGCAAATATTGTGCACGAATTTTTGTTTAATGAACTAATGTTTGAATTTAATTAGTGATTGTGTGTGTGAGTAATTTAAAAAAACAATATCTTACTAGCTTAGAACATAATGTTGAACAAATTATTCTTTCAACAAATTAATTGAAATACACCTATACAATTGCATTAATCTAAAACAAATATTTTCCTTTAGTTTCTGGAAATACCGACGTTATCGACATGAAAAAATAAACTTATTTTATACTAAGTTCAAATGATCATATCTTTTTTTTTTAATCAACAGAAGTCACATATTGATTTTCCTATTTAACATTTAATTTACGTAATATGTTTAAATTCATTAGTCAATTACTCACGTTTAGATACACATTGCTCAAAATCCACTGATTTAATAACTTAGAAAATTTGCTGAGAACTTAAAAACATAAACTTTTATGTACCGACCATAATTATGACTGCACAATATGAGTTAAATTTAATTCAAAAAGTTTTAAATTTAATGGCACGAGTCTCCCTTAATTTTCGTACAAAAATACTAAGCTAAATTTAAAATTGCATGTATATTTACAAAAATTAAGTTCACTCTAAGTTACAATTAACTTTATATGGTAAAGTGGAAAATATGACTACTAAGGAAACAAATACTTTTTATGATTCTTATTTTCTCTTTGTGTTGATTTTTAGTACTGTTATTCTAAGATTAAATATAATTTTTACAAATTATATTAAATTATACATTAATAAATACTTTAATACCATACTTTAGCACTACATTCCATGTACTATTAAACAGTAGCCAGATGGCGTCACATGTTCTTTTTGGTCAGAAGCGCAAGCACGATAAGCGCAAGCTTGATGGAAGGAGAGAGACTTCTTAGCAGAATCATGGAATGATGTTCGTGAATCTGTGTTTCATATATATTTTGTATCCTGTCTTGTGTTGTGGAACATTTCGCTTTAAATATTTGTTCCTGAAACCCCCCAGCTTTTCATTATTTTGTCCTGAAATAATAACAACATTGGAGGGATAAAATACACATTTTTATACACAAAATGTATATAAAATTTATAAAGGCATATTTAAAAAAAATAAGTTCTCGGTGATAGAAAAACCCTCATTTTATAATGTGAAAAATATCAGCATTAAAAATACAAATAATTTTAATAATTTTTATACGTAGTGATAATTTTTAAAGTTACTTCTTTATGATTTAATATTAATTTTACAAATTATATTTTAAAGTATGGATTAATAAATACAAATTTTTAGACAATTATTATTTTATATCTAAAATTTGTAAGGGCTAATTAGACATAATTTAAGTTCAATGTGTTGGAAATTACCTGATTTTGAGACATTGAAAATATCAGCACTAGGGATAAAGTAGAAATTTTATAAAACCTGTATCAGAATCCAAAAAAAAAAAAAAAAAAGTTTTGAGAAAAGTTTGAACACAAATACTTTTCTTTATGGAATGATAGCTCGTTTAAAATTTTTAAAAAACAATTTTTTAGCGTTGTATTTATCAAATTCCCATAAACTCATAAGTAATACGAGTGTATCACGGAGATCAGATAGGTGTCCATTAATTTCTAACACTAAAATCAAAAATTGCCCAGATTTCAAGCATGCCTGAGATACCTTAAAGTTTCACATATCTTCCTTTAATTAATTAATTATAAAGCATAGCTCAATATCATGAAATATCACAAGTCATGCAACTGTTGAGATGATTAAAACATGCTCTGTTTAGTATGACACTCCTGATTCAGGATGATAAATCGCTACTTTACGCCATGTATTCATTCTGATGTCGCTCTCAAAGTTACTGTTAGTTCTAACGAGTGTCATTACAGCGGTTGTTCCCGTCAGTATTGAAATGTTTCCATTATGTCAAGTCTTTGATACAAGGATTGAAGTCTCAATTTATTATAAGTGCCATTACTTTGACGTAGTTGTGTTCTTTGATAAATAAGAAAATAAAAAAAAAATGTTAGAGTGATAAATCGAAGGCAATCCCTTTGGGAAAATAATATATCTTTTATTACAAATAAATGGAATAGTTATGATAGTTTATTCACTATAATCATTTTCCTAGGCAATATTTACAGATAAAGAGTTATTTCTCGCACTTTATACTTTTCACTTTTTGTGTTCAAATTTATATTGGGGACGAATAACATTCAGTAGTTCATTTATAATATAGAGCACAAATATTTATATGCTTGTTTACTGAATGTGATTTTTCCCGAACTCAAACGCTGAAGTATAATTTATTAAATATGATTCGTAAGAGGATTTTCATAAATAATACTGAAAACAGTGTACATGCGATTTTTTTCCTGTATCATATATATATGCATTCAAACATTTAATTATTTAAAGAAATAACTACATATATTCTTCTTTATGGTTATAAAATGCATTCGTGTTTTTGTACTATAATGTAGAGATTAAGTCTACTCTCTCTTTGTCTGTACATATATACTCAACTCTTGTTTTTACACGATTTTGAAATAACACGATTCCCTAATTATATTTATTTTACAAGAATTTTTTGTTCTAGCATGAATTCCCAAAAGAATTTTTAATTTTCATTTTGACTGCGTAATCAAAAGACGGTCAGCTTATGCCCACACATATTTCGTGGCTTGTTTACTTTTTATTCTGGAGTTACTTGGAATATCGGAATTTTGTAAACACTTTTGTCTTTATTTCATTACATTTTAACTTTTCATTACATTTTAACTTCCAGCCAAACTGGAAATCTATCACTTCAATGTTTCGACTATATTCATTCATTAAGTTAAAAAATTAATTGCTTTAGGAGGTTATTAACTTGAAATTAGTCCTTAAAATCACAATTTCTAGCATGTATGATATTTTTTTTTTTACATATTCCTATTATTATTTTCAATCCAATATTTCAAGTCGATAATGACGAAGTTGAAGATAAAATTTAGCCATTAACGGTTGATTTATTTTGTGAGAGTTTGGAAATTACAACAAGTATGTAACAATAAAATTTCTTCTCACATATTTTGACTATGACACATAGCGATAATAAAATTCACCGTAATTGCAAGTTTTCTGGCAGGGATAATAAGAAAGTAACAATAACGAGAGGTCCGCACCACTCTACAAAAAAAAAAAACAGTAGCTAATAAAAGATTTTGTAACAACAAAGAAACCAATAGCGAATGAATTGAACATTTGAATCAAGTCAAGCAGGTAGTATGTAGACTATATCTGCACATCTACGGATGATAGCATTTTGAGTCCAGTTCGATAAACATAGAACTTGGTATCAAGTAAGATGAATAGTGTTATTAGTAGTTTTATTCCTAGTATTCAATTTGAATTTTCTACTACAATAATTTTAAATTTGTTTTGTAAAAATAATCGTGTTTTTATCTTATAACGTATGTACATGATTTAATTATTAATTTTTTTTACACGATGTTTTAGGAAAAATATTAAATTTTCACTAATTTTTTAATGTATGAAATCTAAAATTTAACAGATGTCCATGGATAGTTTTGATTTTTTTTTCGTGTTGGGAACGTATCTACGGTAAAAAAAAAGCAGGGTATATACTATATCCATACGCACATGGCACACGCACGCACGCACGCAATAATAATACTACTACCACACAATAATAATAATAACAATAATACTATCAAATATCATCATCAATACTATCAGTCAACAATAATAATACTGTCAATATCAATAATAATACGCATCATCATCATCAATATCATAACACACTATCAATAATATCAATATTATATATATATATATAGGTATATTACTCAACTAAAAAAAGTCTGTTAAATGAAATTTTCAAAATTTAAGAGAAAAATTCTTTAAGACAGCATCAAAAATATGTAAGTATTAATGTTTTTTAGTCTCAAAAGGCTTGCTTCAATACGCAGTTAGTGGGTCTAATAAATAGATTTTAAACTTTACATATATATATATATATATATATATATATATATATATATATATATATATATATATGCATTTATATATATAAACATTTTAAGTTTGAAATCTATTTATTAGAATTTAAAAATCAATAAGTTTTAATTTGTAAAGTTTCTTAAAATTTAATTATAGCAAATTACACACACATTAAATTGCTGCTATTGCATGGAGTAAATTTCTCTCGTGATGATTTGAAATTTGTCGATTGCTAATATTAGCTGAAAATTTTATGTATTTTAAAATCATAACTGACCTACACTATATAATGAATAATTATTTTATCTAAATTAACTCGATTCATAACCAGAAAAATTGAGGAAAATGTATTGCATGTCTAACATTATGTCATATCCAGTTATCTTGGACTCAAGATTTCCTAAACTAGTGCTACCTACAATTATCATCAATATTGACTAATTTTACGTGACATTCGATGAAAGCAATTAAAACTATTCGATTTCGACATGGAGGGACACTCCCAAGTCCTGGAGCAGTCGCTGGGAGTGAGTGAAATGCCGAAACAGGGATGATTTCTCTAACAGCATTTGGAGAGGTTACAAATTTATGATTGTTGTCAGAAGAATCGAATTTATAATTCGAAGCTCATTAGATAATACTTTAATTAATAGAATGTGGAAAAGGTATATGCGACTAGAAATTTTAAGGTATTAGTACACCTTTAAAACACAATTTTGAACCCATACCAATACAAGATACTGATTTTTTAAAATTTTGGGTATCATATTAATATTAAAGCATTTATCTTTAAAAATCTGTTTGAAATTTGTTTCTATTTTTAGAAGCTGTATTACAGTGGTTTTAATATTACTTGATCATGAATTTCTCTGATCGGAAAGGCTCTAAAGATCACAATTTTCATTACTGCAAAACAATGTCAAAATGTTATGCAACATTGAACCTCAAATTTTATATAGATATTTTTCAAATACTTATTAAAAGAATAGCATATTCTTGAATTTTTATATTGAGTGGAATTTTTTTTTTCTTTTCTTTTTAATTTTGCAATAAAGTGACAATTACAACAAATTTAAGCAAATTTCAGTATTCAGAACTTGATTTACCATAGCTTCCTTCGTAGGAGTTATATTATCAAAATAATTATCTGTTTTATGGATAAAGTTTTTTTTCTGAATTATGCAATTTACAAAATGTCGATACATATATTTTCTTTTCAGTAACCATGTTTTGAGGAAATTTTTTCTTACATTTGTATTAAATACCCTTTTGGCAATAAAAATATACACTAACAAAACATTTCTTGGATATTTTTCTAATATTCAAATCCCGTCAGATCAATGAATATGCATTTACTGAAGAAATTTACTTCAATTCAAAAAGTTTTTTCAAAGATGTGCTAGTATCTTAAGAAATTTGATTAGTGTCATGAATTTTATATAGTATATATATATATATATATATATATATATATATATATATATCTGTGTGTGTATATGTGTGTGTAATGATTTAACTTAATTCATATTAATTTCTCACAATAATAATTTAATTTCCTAATTTTTTCCATTCTCTCCTTAAGAAGATAGTGTTCATTCTTATTTCCTGATACGATTTCTTTTTAAGTTTAATTTATGCAATCACGCGCTCTTAAAATCTGCAAAGTCAGCTTTTCCCCCACTTTCCGGATTTGTAGGTATGATCTCTACCAGACATTAGATCGGCACTAAGATTCCCTGGAAGTCCCTCCATTCACCTCACGTGTTCAATGACGTATGTAGTGAAATTTCCCTATTATATAACAGAAAGAAAGAAAGAAAAACTGCCAAACATCGGCAGCGGTTTTATTTTCTAAAAAACGAAACACAAACACACCCCCACCTACATTCTACGGAACACAAATACCCTGGTCTCAGAACACTAAATATCTAGGAGTAATACTAGACAAAACACTCTCATGGAAACAACATATCATACACACGCGAGATAAATTCCGGAAAGCTAAACGTAGCATTTACCCCCTAATTTGCCGGGATTCTGAAATAAACATAAAAAACAAGTTGATTCTGTACACAGCCGTACTAAGACCAATAATAACGTATGCATGTCCCATTTGGGCGTATGCGGCAAAATCTAACATCAAATTACTTGAAATCACACAAAGCTCAACATTAAGAATGATCACTAACTCTAGATGGTACACCCGTAATAATGAAATTTACAAAGCTACAAAAATACCCACTTTTAAAACTTTCAAACAAAAACTAGCCAAAAATTTTTTTTAACTCCCTTGAATACACCAATAACATCAATATGATCAATTTAGAAAATTACACACCAATAACTAATACCAAAAGATCCCGCACTGTATTATTAGACTCTTATAACCCACCTTAATAATTTATTTAACTTAATTCTAAAAGCCCATAATTCTCACTTGCATTAAATTTTTACAGATTACACACTTGTTCACTTTCCTAGCCGCATACGCCCTCCACTCAGTCACTCCCCCTCCTAAACACAGCAGTCAGGGACAGCCAATGGGAATGCTCCCCTCCAAGCAACTTCAACCAATAGAAGAACACGCTTCTCTGTGCTCCCACTGACCAAAATCCTATACCTCCAAGTCACCACTTTTACCAGACCTCCATCTAGACCAATCATAAAGCTCCCTCTGACGCACACCAGTCAGAATGTTTAAACGCAAGTCTTATGCCAAGTTTTGCAACCAATTTGCCGACCCGAGCTTGAAGGCCGCTCCGCGGCCTATGTGCTCGACAAATTTCCCAGCGTATTCCCAGCGTAAAAACTGCCAAACGCTCTCGCTCTTGCTCACTCTTGATTTTACATTCTTGCTCTCATAATCTGTATCCAACGGCGGAGTTGTGTAATTCCCCTCGTGTGGAAATGGTCTCTTTCTCCGCTACAATAAAATAATTCTATAAAAATGAATTCGGCTTCGACTGTTTTATAAAAATTTATTAAGTAGTACTATTTAAAATTTATATATATAGTTATATATATATATATATATATAGTTTTTAAAATCTCAGTTTTAACGTATTTTCAGTAAATTCAATAATGCCTTGTTAAAATAATTAAATGATTCCTTTGTAATAATTCTTGTTAATAGTGAAGACAATACTAGAACCAAAATAAAGTACTTTTATATAAGTCTATATACTTTTCTTTAATTAATTTATCCCTTTCGCGACGAGTGGCTCAGTCACTTAACCACTCTCTCCGAATAGCTTGTTGATAGGATGCATCGTTTTGTTGGAATGGGCAATTCGCTTAGCTGAGCTTATAAATTTGGAAACCATTTCTCAAAAATAAATTTATTTAAAAATTTTGCGTAAACTAAAAACGCAATGAATAAAATATAATAATAAATAAAGTAGTAATAAATTGAATAATTATTTAATTATTTAATTGAACGCATTAATAAGAAAATTAATTAATTATTAATAAATAAAATAAAATAAAAACATATTAATTACATAAAATAATAATTAATTAATAAATATAATAAATTAATGCTACATTAATTAAATAAATTAATAATAAATAAATGAAAAAGAGATTGAATAAATTAATAATAATTAAATAATTGAATAAAAAATTGAAAATATTAATAACAAATAAGTAATATGTTTAATAAATTAATAACTAATAAATAATATATTTAATAAATTAGTAACAAATAAATACTATGTTTAATAAATTAGTAACAAATAAATACTATATTTAATAAATTAATAACAAATGATTATATAAATAAATGAATAATAAATTAAATAAATTAATAACAAATAATTATATAAATGAATGAATAATGAATTGAATAAATTAATAATAAATGAATAATTGAATAGTAAATTGAATAAATTATTAATAAATGAATAACTGAATAATAAATTGAATAAATGAATAACATATTGAATTAATTAATAACAAATAAATAAATGAATAATATATTGAATTAATTAATAACAAATCAATATATAAATAAAAGAATAATAAATATAATAAACTATTAATTAATGAATTCAAAAAACAAAAATTTAATTGCACTAATTATTTTTATTTAACTGATCTATTCAAAAGTTATGTGCGGTGCACTCGCTCACTGAGTAAGTTTAACTGGTGATTCATATATGATATACTAGGCCATGAGATACCATATGAGGTAGATATATATTGACACAACCGTCCCAAAATTATTGTTTAATAATTACCTTAATAGATGGTATTTTAGAATTTAGTGTTAAAAATAGCGTTCTGTAGCAAAATTCTTTGTTATTAGTTTCGTATTATCTAATATTTATACTTTGATTATGTATGAATAAAACACGATTTTCTTAAAATATTACCTAATTCTCAATGTAACCGTTCTGAGCATATTATTTAACAGTTATATATCTCTAGTGTTCATCACAGAAGTCAGGTAACAGAATGGTCGTGGCAGCTTGTTCGGTTTCCCTTCGTGGTTTCGAAATGCTACACGTTCATTTTATCGGAGCTAAAATCCTCATTTTGTCATGATCCGGAAGCTAGGATAAGGGATCATGAAATTGAGTCCTCGTCACTTGACCAGGCTTTGGAACCATCAGGTCCGTCGCCAATAGCCATTGTAAGTTAAAGGCAGTGTTCTGAAGCAAAATTATTAACAAATCAATATATATTAACATATGTCTTCTGTGATGCTAATGAACAACTAATTAACAATTATCACTACCATTTTATTATAAAACGCATTGATTGTGAAATAAGATATAAAAATCACTCCGTGTTTTCAAAACAAAAATAAATTGTTTACTAAATTTCACTCATTTCTAAACTAAAATAAATTGCTAAAATAACTGCTAAAATAAATTGATTTTTTAAATAAAATAAATCAACCAGTGATCAATAAATCCTTCTGTTAACGATAAACTCTGTTTTTAAGAAGTAACTCTGTTTTAAACTCTCCGTTTTAAACTCTCAATAAAAAAAAGAAATAAGAAATAATAAAATTAATTAAAACTCTTAATTAACTCTTTAAAATAAGAACTCTGTTTTTTTAACTCTCGGTTTTTTAACTCTCTCTTTTTTTCTTTTCTCTGTTTATTAACGATAAACTCTGTTTTTAAGAATAGAATATATGAAATGGAATAGAGTTTTCAGAATAAAATTTACTTTCATTATTTCGACTTAAACTTAAGTCGAAATCAAGTCAAAATACATAAAACCTAACAGAAAATTATTGTTATTCGAAACGAATCATTATGAAAACAAAATCCAAAGTTTGTAAAGTAAAATTAATAAATAGAATTGAATTTTTTTAAAAAGGGATCCAGAAAAAAATTAATTAAACATGCTAAAGACTTCTACCTATCAAAAAGTTAAGCCAATTAGAAATGTATTTACTTTTTCAATTAAATCCTAAAGCAATTTTTTTTCTGCGATTACTAATTTCGGTAAGAAATAGAAAAATTTGAAAGGGAACATTCTTTTTTCTTCTCTAGGATTGATTATTTGGACCCCAAAAAAAATAATTGAAATTTCTTTCGCTTATTTGAAGCTGAACAGAAAGTCAGAAAAAGGAGATTGATCAAATTTACAAATATTAATTACGTACAACTATTATATATTTCCTCTTTTTTAAATGTATTTTAATTTAGCATTTGATCAAAAAAAATAAACATTAAAAAAAAAATGGAAGATGACGAATCATGTTAATTAAATGGGCAAAAGTTCGATGAATTGAATTAATAGAAATATTTACTGAGTTATTTCTGCTAATTATAAAAATAGCTAATGTAGCATATAAATTTCCAACCATCGAAGAATGACATTCAAAGATATCAGCAATTTGTGACAACTTTGGCAAGAAAAAGCAATTTTGGCGAGGAAAGCAATATCCTTTAAGTTTTAAATTGAATTTTTATATATATTTAACAGCAAAGGTCAAAGATCAAATATTAAACGGTATCAAATATTTAAATATTAATTTGTTGTTTTGATTGTAAATTATTTTGTTGCCGCAATAAATGAATGAGTGAGTGAGAGTATGTGAATAAATGCAAGAATGTGTGAATGCGTAAATGCATAAGCGAATGCGTGCATGGGGGAGTGAGAGCTTGTGGGAATGAGTGAATGAGAGAGCGAGTAATTAATAAGACAGTAAATAAATCAATCAAAATTCCATTCCGTTGTCATATTGTCTTTTGCTTTAACTATAATCCTTAAACGAATAATTTGAAGAAAAAAAATTATTTTTAAAATATTTACTCCTTTGGTGGCTAAATCAATTCTTTGGGAAACTTTGTGTGAACTAATTCTTTTATTATCTTTATCTTTACATTAACCAAAAAAAATTTGGAAATTTTAACATAGCTTCTTCATCTCAACTAAGTCCCGTAATAGAAAAAATGGACATATATAGTTTGTGACGTTGAGCTATTCGCGGTTTCTCTTCACGAACCTTAGGGACTTTTAATTATGATTGATTGCTTTTGCTAAACAAGCTTTTCCCAACAAAAAATGAAATGTGATTATGTAAAGCAGGTAGAAATGAAGTGAAGCAGGAGAGTTAGGAAATATATAAACTCAGACTGAGAGTCGTGATACAGAGGTTGAATTAGAGGTTGAGTGGTTCGAGAAGTTGAGGTTAAGTGCTTCCAGTGTTCAGCAATTGTTCGGAGTTGAAGTCGAAGCCGAGAATTGTTAAAAGTTATCGGCTGGTTAATGTATGCTTGTAGTCAAGATATTCTTAGTGGTAAGAGTTAGTTAGATTATTACTGGTAGATTGAGTTAAAATAGTAAAGGCCTTGTAAGGAAGAGCATTTATAATTGTCGTTATAATAGTAACTAAATAATAAATATTGTGATTATTATTCTAACGTCTCTTTGATCAACTTTTTGGCTTTTAGTGTTAAAACATTTAGTTTAGCTAGAGCACAAAAGGCAAACAGGAATGGGCTACCGTCACAAGTTTAAAGAAAATTATTTAATGAAAAATGATCAAATAACTATTTTTTATTAACAGAAACTGTGAGGCATTCTGTTTAATTTGTCACTTTCTCATACATGTCTTCAAATAGCATTATTTGAAAAAAGGTATTATTATGTGCAATAATAAGTATTATATGACTCCAAAATAAATATTATATGAAAAAAAAGTATTATATGCAATAATAAAGTATTATGTGACTCAAAATTCAATATTATATGAATATTATATCACTCCAAATTTAATATTATATGAAAAAAGGTATATTCCTCCAAATTCGATGTGTATCAGGGAAAGTGTCCTAAATTCAAAATGGTTGCGCTAAATGTAGGCTTAATATCTCAACAAAAGTTTTTTAAAAATGTTATTATTTATACAGAATCTTTTGAGAAGGTCAATTAAGTAGACTCATATTCTATCGTTTGAAAATCAAAACAGTTTTCAGATGTAAAGTTTGCAAAGAAATCAAGACTTTTGCTCCTCGATAAGGAAGACAGTTCCTAAAGTTAATTTCTCATCAAACTCTTTCCAGGAGAACTGACGAACTTGGAAAAGCGGTTGTAAAGGATTTGGTTAAAGAAAGCTTGATATTACAATTTTTTTTCTCTGACAATAAGTGAAAGAATTGATGGAATTTATTATGCTCAATTCGCCATTTGTATTACAGTCATTAATGGCATTTCCAATGCAACCAAAGAAATATTTTCTTCAGTAACAATGAAAGATACGTCAACATTGAGAAATGTAAATCATGCAGTGATAAAAACATTAACACGTTTTTCTTTTGCTCGTGTTAACTCATACGGTATAGTTAAGGATTGAGCCCCAGCTATGATAGGCTTTATATAAAAAATAGGATTTTGTAAAATTATTAGAAGTCTACTATTGCTGTTGAAAATTCTTTCCAATTTTTGAATCATTGCATAACACTCCTAGATATTTATGCAGAAAAGCTTTAAGAATGGACCCTGTCTTTCAAATCGTTGTCTAGACTATTTTAAAATAAAGCAATTTTTTATTACAGTTTTTTTGATAGTCGTTAAGGGTGATAATTTTAAAATTTTAAGACTACGGCGAAATAAAGTATTTAATTTATTTAATTACATGGCCTGATATGTTAACGAAAGGATAATTGAATAAATATTAAAATAACAGAATCTTAGGCGTGATTTTGTATTTTAAACTTTTACATATTATTGTACCATAAATGATTAAAATCATTTTTAAGAAAAGTAAAGTTAAAAATAAGTTTATAATTTCTAATTAAAAAAGCCTTTTTTAATTATAAAACATTAAAAAAATTATGATTATATCATAACTTCTAATTTATTTTTATATAGATTTGAATATTAACTACTTTTGAAAATTGGAAGTTATTCAGTTTTACGTATTTTCTAAAATTTATGGCTTTTCATGTCAAAGTCTTTTATTGAAATCCTAGACAACTGTAATTTTGAGAGAATGTGCGTAATTTTTATTAAACAATTTCGATGAATAATTACAGTTTAATTTAATTAATACTTTTAAGCATTTAAACATTACTCATCTTTCTAGGTCTGATTAATTCCAAAATATGTTTTAGTCTAATAAAGTAATTCAAACACTTTTACAATCTATATTTCATTTTAACATCCTTTGATTTAAACTATGAAGTAGCTCCTTCAAGCAGATTCCAAAGCATGAAATATTACGAGTCGGGAAACAATTGAGATGATTTAAATGAGTTCTACTTAAGTATGGCATACGTGATTCGTGGTGATAAATCACGATTTTACCACAAGTGTTCGCTCTTCAGTCGTACTCTAGCCATTGATTCTAGTTATAACGTATCATTATCGTGGTTGTATGCAGGGTTATTAAGGGAATGTGCTTCTATTATGGTAGATCTTTGAGCAAAGAACTGAAGTCCCTAATTGTTCTTAACCCACAATACTTTGGTGTATTTTTCTAAGATAAATAAAATTTTATGAAGGCATTTTAAAGTGAAGTTTTAATTCTACACATTTTGATACAGTTTCCTTTTCGAATGAAATTTTGTTTAACTCGGAACTGAAGAATAAAGATAAGTAAAAATAATTTCTTGTATGCTTATAAAATTATATTTAAGTATTCCTTGAATCGATTACAGAAGCCAAAAGGGGTTCAGCAAAATTCTACAATTAACCTCTTGAGTTTCAAAAAAATCACGAACGTTGAGAGTGGATTAATATGTAATTTTAATTTACTTTTTTTCGGCAAAATTAGTTATACTTCTCTTAAAATATATTTAATTTAATTATTTGTCGTTCACTTTAATTTTGATTTCTGAACAGAATATTATTGGCAGTTTTAACAATTCAATATTTACTTTGATATTTCATTTGTTATAGTTTTAATATTTAAATGCAAATTTTACTTTTACAGTAATATTTTTTGTTTTATTTTTGCTATTAAAAGCTGGCATCGTTTTTGTACTGTAGAATATGTGCTATTGCAATATGGAGATGAAATAAGCAACAGATGGGTATTCGAGTAAGTAGTTAACTTATTTCAGAAATTGTAAATCATTCAATTCAGAGTTAATATTTGTGTTTTATAACGACATGACTATATTTGTAAAGGTAGCGGAAAGCATTTTAGTATTCGTTCACTAAAAAAAGTTCTTTGAGGTATTTTAATAAATAATATTCCTTAAAAATCCATATTAAATATAAATACAATTTATTCATGTATTAACAATATACTTGCTTCAGAAATGCTTTTGACTTTAATTAATTTACTCTTCAAAATATCTAGAAAGCTTGATAAAATAAAATAAACATGTGTCAACCAAGTACATTTTAATAACTACAAAATTAAAAATGTTTTCCATAACTTTCTCTTTCTGGTGTCGGAATAAGAAAACCCTCTTCTGTATCTTCCGCAGAAATAATACTTTAGACAATTTTGTATTGTAATTAGGTTTTCGTGCGCAAGTTGAAATTAAGTATTCCTTTGGGGAACATCATGTATTCGAAGATAGAATTTTACCTAGGGTTAGTTGTTTTCTGCGAATGTTTATTTCGCGAATAGGTATTTCACGTGAGAACTAACACTTTCTGCGTCGCGAATTTGCTAATTTGCTCGGTATTATTTGTGTTTGAATAACAAAGAAATGACTAATTCTTGCTGCAGTTTTATCTAATTTCTCCTCTGAATATTTCGTCAGTAAAATATAAGGGATTCGAAATAACTTCTTAACTTAAAGCTTCTTTCTTTTTTTTAACTTAAAGCTTTTTCTTGTACACAAATTTTTTTGTATAAGACGTATTTTAAATTCAGTTTAATAGGTTCTATACTTAAAAGTGATAATTCAGTGCATGTATATTTCAATAAAGAAATGCAATATAATACAAAATTCCCAAACATAAGGTTATTTTGAAAGAGTTCTTTAATGTAACGAAATGTTTTAGGTAATGCTTATAAAATTATCTCTTAGAGAAATAAAATAAGCATTCTTTACACTAAGAATTTTTTAACTATATAATCCAAATAATTTATATACATATATATATAGTATTCATATTATTCTGCATGATTTCAGTCGTTAAAATAGGTTTTTTATATTATGTAGAAAAGAATGAAATCAAATTTTGAGGTTCCTGTATTGATTAACATTTATATTTTTGACTCCAAGTGTGCGTTTTAATCAGTATAATTTGTTTTTAAATGAATCGTAATGAAACAAGAAAAATAACGCAAATCTTAAAATTTGGAAGAAAAATACATATTTTTTAATAAGCTGTTGCACAGAAATTACAGTAATTCAAAACGTGTTTTAAATAGGTAGATAAAACTAGCTTGTTGAAACATTTTTACATGCATAATTTAAAATAAAAGGAGTCATATATAAAAATGTATTAGAATATAAGATAGCTTAAGATTTATATTTAAAGCAATCAAAATCCTTTAAAATCTTTCAAGTAACTTTCAAGTTTTATAATACAACTTATTTATGTATAATTAATTTCTAAAATAAGTATGCCTTTTTATGTATAAGACCGAAAACATTTTTAAATAAAAATTTATTGTTACAAAACCACTTGTACAGTAAGTTTTACATTACCCTTCAGCCACAGTAGCCTAGTGGTCATATTCGCGAACTCGCGGTCAGCGGGTATCGTCGAATCGAGGGTTCGAGCTTTGATATTACTAATGACTAGGCATGTGGTCGTGGATGATGCACGTTAAATTTGTGTGGAAGTTAGGGTAAGGAAGTGCCTGTCTGGTGTCTTTTTTCGTGACTCAAATAAACGAGGTCCTCGTGTTACTTAGAGTGACGTATAAAAGTAACAACGAAAAAATATGCAATTATTTCAAGATTTATACTTTGAGAGGGAGCATAAAAAACGTATCCAGCTTTAGAAATGATAAAACTTTTAGAATTATTCAAAATTGAATGAAATTTATTACTAATATAAATGAATTAATTTATATTATTAATTTGTATGTTGTAACTTCTTATTTTTCTACCTCCATCTTTATTTCAAGAGAGTTTTGAAATCTTTTCAAACTCTCTCTTTATTAATACGGATCAAACTACAGCTCTCTTCGAAATGATTTCAAAATAGTTGCTTAAGTCTATTAGTATATATTAAAATCAAAATGCATATTATTTTTCTGTATTTCTAGTAATTAGTGTGGCTGTAGCATATATTAGAACTCATTTAGAAATTGAAAAAAGAAGTTCGTTGTTTTATTTACAGATGCACTGAAAGTTGAGATAATAACTGTTGGAAGGTAATTCTACGCGCAGTTTTACAAGCGCAATAAGGTTTTTATTTTACGGTAAGAGTACATCTTTGAAGAAAGATTGTGAATTGATACAAATTTGGCCAACAAATACACGTTTTGTGACCTTATGGATCTTCAAACCTAGGGAAAAAACCCAATAATTTTTTTTACTTCGAAAGAGTATTTCAATATAAATATTAGCCAACATTATGACTTTCTGCAAAAAATAATCATTCAAATGAAAGCAAACATATTAATGTTTTATATATTTAACAATACATAATATAACCTTTTCTAGGGAAAATACTATTGTTTTGATAATGAAGCTTTTACTTAAAGGAAGCTGCGGTAGTTCGAATTCTGAACACTGAAATTAAGTCAATGTAACTTTTACTTTATTTCCGAATAAAAATATTTCTACTCAATGTAAAATCTTAAGAATACTCTATTCTATGCATAATATTTGAAAAAAATACATAAAATTTCAGATTCATTTATGCATATGTCATTTTTAGAGCCTAAAAATTCATGATCAAGTAATATTAAAATAACTGTAACTTTTTTTCTAAATAAAGATAGAAAAAAATTCGAACAGATTCTTAAGAATAAAATATGGAATTTTGATATGATATTAAAATTTAAAAAAAATTATATATTGACGAAAAATTGTGTTTCTAAGGTATACTTTATCCATATGTATTCACATATCAGTAGGCATTTTCGAAAATGCTAACCTGAAGTAACAATGAAGTCTATAGACGCAGAAAGAGACTCTCTACAGAACGCAGTTTAAAGGGCTTTATTACCCAAAAGAAGACTACAATTACAATTATATAATGCTCACAATTCAATGCATAAGGTGTTCAAAAATTCAATTCATCAGATGTTCAAAATTCAATGCATAAAGATTTCCTCCAATGAATTTCAGGTACGCCTGATATCAACGCAGAACGGACAGCTGAACATACCCCTAGATACTTGGCATTTCATGAATCGTAGTACAGCCATTATGGTATGCGCAACGACGTCTATTGATTGCATTTTGAATCAATGGCCTTCAAGACACCGCAGAAAAAAATCAAAGGGAGATATATCTAATGAAATGAAGAGTAGACAGGTGAAGAGACCATCACGAATAATCTATCTACATCCAAATGATCAGTCCCAAAAGTCACGAGGAAAATTGAATAATGAAATTGAATCACCTCATGTTGAAAGCACATTCAGTGACGAGCCACCAGAAAAGACTTGAAATACTTGTAAGCAGTCAGTCGATATCAGCTCATATATTAGTAGGGCATCTTTGTTGTGCAACATGTGGTTTGGTTACGTGGGGTTGAGGACGGTTCACATGAGCGCCTCACTATTATTGAGAATCCCTTCATGTAAAACGAAACTTCTTCAAAGGATAAAACTGACTTTAGAAACTGAACATTGTGTATGACATAGTTCTTCAAGAAATTCTTGTGCAATCTCGACAACTCACGGATAATCTTCCAGTTAAGGCAATTACGCATCTTGAAAATGAGAAAGATGTAACTAGCCATGCAGTTATTTGAGATGATCTTTATATAGCGGCAAACGCTAGAATACAGTAGTTAAAATTTTGATCCGCAGCAATCAGTGCATACTCTTTCAATATCGTAGTTCAAGAAAGTTGCCCAGTACTCTTCATAGATACTAAGAAGGATCCATGGTCTCTCTCTCTCTCTCTGTGTGTATATAGATATATATATATGGGGGTAATGATTTAACTTTAACTTAATAATATAATTTTCTCTTCTATCCCATTCCCTAATTCAAAAGTAAAGAGCTCATTTTTTTTTTCCTGACCTAATTCCAATTACCTTTTTATTTGTTGGATCCAGCACTCATAAATTTTTCTTAATCCGCATTCCCACGATCGTAAATCTGCCAAAATAATATCTACTAGACTTTTTGACTGTATTAAATTCCCTAGATTACCTACTCCATCACCACGTGATCTATTTATGTTTATTGGGAAAATTCCCTGCTATATAACTTGTTGCACAGCAAAAATGCCTTCTTTGGTTCTCTTACTCTTAGGCTGTACCGTATTGCACATCCGTAATATTCATTTAGTCTCCAGCTTCAACCTTGAGGGCCAAAACCCGACGGTTCATCAGAACGTAACGCTCTCTCTGTTAGAATCAATAAATAATCTTAAAATGAAAAAAAGACTGTTAATTTTGGCCATGCATACCAAATGTGTTATTTATGTTAGAAACGAACGTTTAATACCTTTCACACACACACACACACACACATATATATATATATATATATATATATATATAGATTATTTCTTTCATTTTATTTAGTACCTTGAAGTATCAACCAGGATAAATATAATGGTAACTGTTTAATTATACAATACCACGTTTTGAGATAAGGACAATACAGTAACAAATCAGATTGCTGAGCATCTTCTAGAACATATTAAATAATATAAGATAAAGCATGTTTATTACGTAAAAGACAAATATTTTTTGATTTCTTTTTTCTTTTTCACATTCTGAGTGTATCTGCTATGTTTGCGTTTTTGTGCTGATCTTGTTTTCGTGGCAGTTAATTTTTATGTTCAAATGCCATAAAGTCAATTAAAAGTGCTTAGTTGCCAGATATTGAATTTCTACTTTAACAACTACATCGTATTTAATTCGAAAGGTGTATGCTGCTTTAACACACACACACATATATATAAATATGTGTATGTGTGTGAGTGTGTGTATGTGTGTGAGTGTGTGTGTGTGATAGATGATTTTCTATTACAATCATCACGCGAGGACTTTCATTCATTTTGATCTTAAGCCATTTCAAGTATTTCATTAGCACCTCTATCACAAAATATCCGTTAAATACAAAGTAATGTATTCAAACGATAATGGTTTGGTTTAGTTATGAAATATTGCGTTATATTCAGAAGAGATTGGATTTACCAAACAATTTACAAAGAGACTTCTAGATCATTTAATGTTAGCAACACTCAGACAAGGTTACTGGGAATTAAGGTCGAGAGATTCATTACATAATATTTGCTTCAACTGCTGCTTCTATTTTGTTCATTGTAGCTTCGACTTCTTTTTAACTGTATATCATAAGCGCTTCTGTATAAAATGAATTAAACAGAAATAAATAATGTTAATTTTCTAAAATGTATAAAGTTTTTTCGCAAGGATCCACGTATATTAATACTAAGTTATAAGAGTTGCATTCTCAAGTTACGTATGAGTATATAAAGCTTAAAATCATTCTTAAACGAGTTTTAAAGCCAGTCATCAGTGAATGACGAATACATTAAAAGGTCTTTTCAAACAATCTATAAAATAAATCTACTCTTGGAAACGAAAACAGGATGTTTTTTTTTGTGAATGCATAGTTCTTTTTTACAATGTATCTCTTAAATACCTTTTCAATGCAAGCTACGAATTGCTTCTTAACAATCTCACATAGATCAATATCAAAGTAAACATACTGTAACCATGGTTTAAAATATACAGTTGCGTTTTGAATGAGGAAAAGGCGATGAATAAATTACTTTTCATTTTGCATAAATTCCACATTAAAACAGTATAACTAGCAAATGAATTTAATCCCATGCTTTTCGACAGTAGATATATTAAGAGGACGATTCTTGATTTAGAGCGCCCTTCGTTAAATTTCAACTCTATGTCATGAGATCTATTTGGAGAATCTTCCACTTCAAAGTTCAATCTATCCCACGCGACATTTTTTCGCGAAAGAAGACTTTGAATATTGCCAGCAAGAAGACTCATTAAATTAATCAATGCGTCAGATCAATGCAACCTCAAAATTCTAAAATTCCTTAAGTTTAGAATCAAGTAACGGGAACGCGAGGTACTTCAAAATTGGGGAAAAAAAGCAAAGATTTTAATATAATATCCAAAAAGTAGTAAATCTGAAACCAAAACATTTTTGTCTAATGATAAAGAAAAATTTCTAAAATGTAAAATGTTTATTATATATATAATAAACATTGTACATTTGTGTATATATATATATATAACCTCATCAAATATTAAAAAAACATTTATCAGTTATTTTAAATTGAATATTTTTTCGAAATTTAATAGTGCTTGGTGATTTTTTACTAGATACAATGAATAATATATCTGTGTTTTATATTCATAAACCTAAAATACCTTAAGCAATGTTGTATTCGAATGATTTTAATGAAATATTTGGATACGATATTCAATTATGTTTAATGTCACGAATAAGTAATATAATGATCAAGAAGAGTTTAAAAAAATAATAATGAACTTCATTTTATATGATATTTTCTTGTTGCATATTTGAGAAACTTTTTGTCTATTAAAATGTATATTTTGAAGGAAATTTTAAAGAGAAAAGTCACATAATGGCTATTCTAATGTTTAGTTTTTCACTAATAAGACAATGTATTATTTTCCATAATTTTTCATGTACTTTGCGATCCTATAGAGAGTTCTAAAATGCATATTAATTCTCAAGGGAAAAGATGTGAAGACAATAATTTAAAACTTAATTATTTTAGAATGATGCAAAATAAATAAATAAGAATCAAACGGGTTTTTTAATGTAAGGAGAAATTTTAAAAAATGTAACTTAATCTAATTACGAATTATATATTCCCAATTCTTTTTAATGATATATCTAGAATGTTTTACAAAACATTTTCATTGAGAGATTAAATAGTTTAATACGTTAGGGTATGAATGAGTTTTAAAATATTTTTTATTTACTCTTTGCAAATAATTCCCAGAAAAAGTTTAAATATTTTGATGGTGTAATTTTTGAGATCAGTAAAAATTATAACAATTGGAGCAATATTAACTTTCCTTTTTAATTTAAAGCTCTAACATTTATTAAGAAAATTTTTATACAAACCTTAGATTTCTTTTACGATAAAAATGACAAAATACTGCACTATTAATATAATAACTGTCTCATAAAATCAATTCAAAATGTGTGACTAGGGAGTTGAAAAGATGAATGTTGACTTAAAACCATCCTTATTTTGATATATTTGAATTAGAAAAAATAGTCTCTTTTATTTTGATTACTTTCAAAAAAATACTGCATCATCTTTGATCAATTTCACACAATGTTTTATACTGCTCGAGTATATTATAAAGAGAACAAAAGAATTGTCAAAATTATCACAACATCTCTTAATCCTATGATAATCCTAAGTATATTATTTATTTTTGAAAAATAGAATGCATGTTTCATGTTTAACAAGTAACTCTTATCAGCTGACACATTTATAATTCCATTAACCTTTAATTCGCCTTTGAGAGATTTTGCTTTGATGCCTGCTGAATATGATAGGAAGTATAATATAAAAATTCTTAATACTGATACGGAACTCTGTTTATCGTATTCTTTTATTATCTTTGAGCTATGAATTTTGCTATTAAAAATTGTAAAAAATCAACTGAGATGTATGGTGGGAGAGATGAAGCTCTGATCAAAGAGAGTAAAGTAAATTAATTGATAACATTACTCAAATATTAAAATTAACTTTTGGTGTAACTATTAGTTTAATAAATTTAGTCATTTGTAATTAAGGTTTTAATATTGAGCAATAATCCACATGTCTTTTAGAGGAGGAAATATGATAGAGTAGTACCCCATAAATGGTAGATGGTTTTCGTTCTTCGTGATATTAATCTTTCAAAGGAATTGTGTGCGCTTCTGTTGCATATTTGTGTCTATCGGTGTGTGTAAGAAGTGTATGTCAATCTTAGTGAGAAGCCTCATTTATAAGAGTTGACCGGAGGGAAGAAGGGCTACTAGAAAGAGAAATAGAGTGCTCTTTCCTCACATAGGTACTGGTGATATTTCAGGGTTGATTTTTTTCAATGACTCTCTGTGGGACTTTCATTTGGGAATTCAAAAAACATTACACTGGTCATCCAAAATAAAGAGCCGATGCTTGATGATCGTGATGCACAACGTATTATAGCTCCCTCGTATAATAATTTCAAACAAAAATGAGCTATGGTTACAAAATATGTAATATTAGTGATCACTAGATCTAAATCGGATCCTCCGAAGGTTACTTTAAAAGAGAATAAACAATTCCCGGTAGAGAAGTTAGAAATATTAAAGTTAAATTTATTCTTGATTATTGTGTATGTTTGCATATAGCACCACATGTGCTTTATGCCGTTCTGGAGACACTAACCTTGTTTTTTTAAAGAAAAAGTCTCGCTAAATTTTGATTTATCTCCAGTTAAATTTACATGTATTTGTGCAAAAAACAAAAAATATTGCGATGTATTGTAAAAGTTGTTTAAAAACTTAAACATAATCACTAGTGTATTGTCTAATCTTTTTAATAGCAATCATTAAAATAAATTGAATTTTTAATAGCAATCATTAAAATAAATTGAATTTTTAATAGCAATCATTAAAATAAATTGAATTTTTAATAGTAATCATTAAAATAAATTTGAATTCTTTAAGTAAAATTATGTAAATTTGATGAATTGTTCAGATAAATTCACCGAAAACCACACATTGTTCTAAACATTAGAATTTAGTTACACCTAAAACTACTTTTACCTCTAGTGGTGTCTAACCAATTGCAAATTATCATCCCAAATATTAATTGCATTAATTGATCAGAAATTAGATGTCTAAAGGGATAAAATGTATGAACAAGTCACAGAAATTAGAACACAAAAAAGGACAGTGATTTATGTTCTTATATATTATAAATAACACAAAATAATAATGAATATTGACAAATATCTTAGTGGAAAGTGTTTAAAGAAAATGTGCAACAAAATCAAAATGCTACGTAAAAAAAATTAAAAATTCTTGAATTGGAGTATATAATTATGTATATATATATATATATATATTGTGATAAATTCACTTCTTTAATATTAAAAGTTTACTAAAATTCAGTTATAAGAAATGCAAAGTGAGAAATGTACAGTGAAACTTAATGTAGAGTCTCAAATGATTTTGGAAGTTCCAGAAGCTTAAAAAAAACTTACTTTACTTTTTCAGATCAACAATACAATTCGAAATAGTTAAACTTTAAAAAAAATATCTTACTTAAACACTCTAAGAACATTAAATATCCGAGAAATGTTTATACCACAAAAAATACTTATTTTATGAAAAAAAATATGAGATTAAAATTCTTCTTATATCATTACTTTTCAGGCAGCTAAAATTTACTTTTGGATGTCTTAGCTTTTCGCAGGTTAAAATTTATATGATTTATTTTTCATTTACTTAAATTTACTCAATTTTTTTTTTCTTTTACTTTGAATTAATGTATCCTATAATTACGTAAATTGGTTTTCTATAGTTTTAGAATTATAAAATATTTGGTTTTCTTTTATGAATCTTTTATATTTGAGAGTATTTTTTTCCCATTGAAACTTGAATTTAGGTTCAACATTTTTTTTAATAACGCTATTACTGAAACGAAGGATTTTTCACAAATACTACTATAAGCTACTCTGAATTTCAAAATTATTGACAGGACTAAATATCTCCAATTTCAATTTCTTTTTTTTTATGAAGGATTTAAATTTTTTAAATTTTTGTTGCATTTTTGTCTCTTTTTTTATATTTTTATTGTAATTAATTTTTGGTCTAGTTACATAAATCTTTAGTTTAAATCAGTCTTTCATTCCAAATAATTTAATTTAGTTATAGAGCTTTGAGCTCTATTTTTATTCTGTGAAATTTAGTAAGATAACTACTTAATAATAAATTTAAAATTCTGATTCATTTAGTTTCATGTATTTTGTCTATTTGTATTTTATTCATCAACTTGTATGTATATGAGGGTGCGTGCGAGTTTGTATGTGTATATATATTTGTAATGATCTCACATAAAACTATTTTTATATATATTTTCCTAATTTTCCCATCATCTAACTCAAAAGTAAAGAGTTCATTCCTATTTCCTGATCCAATTCCAAATTATTTTTTTATTTAATAATTCACGCGCTCATAAAATATGTTGAATCAGCTTTCACGTAATCATAAACCTGTCGGAAATAATCCCTACTAGAATGATAGGTGTCATGTTGATCCCTCATTCTCCTTTATACCACGCGATCCGGAGAAATTCCTAGATATCCCTACCAAAAAAATCGACTACACGGTAAAAATTACCTCTCTCCTTCCTTGTTCTACTTACTCTCTTCTGATATAGTCGAGAAGATGAAGATTCGTCTCTTGCCTTTTTCTTCAAAACACATATTTACTTATTATCTCTCTCTCTCTCTCTCTCTCATCGATATGAATGAAATTTTTAATTTCATGATGCATTTGAAGAAAAAAATTGCCTTTCTTACGTTGTCATTAATCTTTAAAGACAATTCAATTTTCAAATTCGTAACACACACAAATATACATGCATATATGTATATGTATCAAATTGATGTTACAGGCTATAGATTTAAGAAATTCGTTAGATGTTTTTACTCAATTATTAAATTTAATTAAGTTCCGTTACCTGTTAAGTTTTCGTAAAGGAAAATAATTGATAGCTATTTATAATTATTAAAAGACAGTTCAACAAAATTAATTTTTTCTATTATATTCTAAGTAGTTATTATAATACTTATAAATAACTATATTCGCAAAATAATCGAGTTTTGTTCTTGGAATAATTAGAAAAGTAAAAGTGGCTAAAAATATTTCTTACGAGAGAGAATTAAAAATAATCGCTTATATTAAATTTTAAATAATTGCATACCTGGTACTGTGTTGATTTTGAGCTTAGTGATTTAGTTCAAGAGTATCCAGCCTCCTTAATTAAACTGAAGTACTCTATAAATACGTTTTATTAAAGCAATTAAAACTATAAGCTTCTGCCGCAGAAAAGTTTCCCTTTGGTCACGAAGCGGTCTCTATGCCACTGATTGAAAGACGAAAGATTTCTCTTGCAGCAGAGGTCGACTCTGCAGACTGTTAATTATCGCCGGAAGGTTTGGATTTATCCTGTACATAAAGCCAGGGAGGAATAGAATGTTAAGAATGAAGTATCTATAACGTGAAAGTTAAAATGATTTGGAATGTTGTATTCTATGCATTTGTGTAAAATTTAACTATAATATACGTTATTAGAGTAGCCAGAGAGAAAAAGAAAAAAGACAAGCAAGAATTTTTTTTTTCATGATATAATATTCAAAATTCCATAGAATATATATTATCTTTACAAAAAAAAAAAAAAAAAAAAAAAAAAAAAAAAAAACCTTAACGTAGAAATTATAATTTTTCAAATGGCGAAGCACTTTTTTTTTTCCAAATTAGCAAAATTTTTCAATTTCTTCAAATATTAAAATATAAATATTTGCTAATATTTTTAAAAGAACATTTTATGGAATGAAAATAGTGATTGATCAACTAAAAAGTGTCATTTAGTCTAATAGTTTTAAAAGTGGATGATTTTCATTATTTTCTTTCTCTCAGGAAATTTAATGTGAAATCAATATGCTTCAAGTAATAGAATTGTGTATTTTAAAAGGTAGACTAATTACACAAATATTAATAGACGAAGTTATTTAGAGAATGCATGAACAGAAAATTTAGAATAAATGAAACATCCTTCTAATGAAATTCTTACTTGATTTTTTCAGTTTTATTACTGAGTTACTTTACTAGTTCTGAATATTATCATAATATATTGAAATTATACTTTCTCAGAGGTCAACAAAAAATTCTTTATAAATTGAATACAGTATAAGAGAATTTTAACTCAGCAAGGATGATGGAAACTTTTGTATAGATAATAAGGAGATGTATTTTTATCACGAAAATTAAATTATGTTAAAAAGAATGAAATTATATGTTATTTACATATGTTATCTTATTACTTTATGATCACTACTTGCATGTCAACTGCATGTAAAGAAACACATTTTTTCTTTCCACCTTAAATGAAATAAAATAAAAATTAATTTGAATCATGCATGTGATATATTCTATTCATTCCAAAACAAGAGTAATAAGAATAGGGAAATATAGATTTTTAAAGCGATGAGTGAATTTCGTGCATGTTGAAGTTCATGTAAAACGATGTCATTCAAATTTAATTTATTTTAACATTTATGATTCTGTACATTCTCACGAAAACATTTGGAATAATCTTTTTAAAAGTAAGATTTTGATTTGGTATTGAAAAAAAATTCAAAACTACGCCCCTTTCAAGAATATGACCTTTTCTTGCCGTAAGTATAAATTTAATTTTTGTTTCATTCCTAAAAAAAAGTCACCTTTATATTTTTATTTATAGATTATTTCATTTTAAATTATTCATTGTCAAATCAAGCGAAAATGTGGATTTACTATCGATTTCACTCCTAGCCTAACATTTAAAAATTATTCTGCTTCACCAGTACTACGATTTTTCTCAAAATGTGATGATAAAAGTTTTTTATAGAAAAAAATTGCCTTTTATATCTATTATTATCTCATTAAGTAATATTAGATATTTGTAAAACTCTCAATTACACTAGTACAACTACATTCATCTCATAATAGCAATCAACACGTTCAGAAAATTGAGAGAAAAAATAAGTTTAAAAGTATTACAATTTGTAGAAGTAGAATAGGATTTTAAAATTGTTGAAATAAGTTGAAAGAAAAATTAATAACTGTTTATATGAAAAAGATTTTCTTTCGGAAAGGCTTGTTCAGTATTTGGTCACAGATAAGGTGAACATAATTTCGTTCTTACAGATACCTAATTCATGAAACAATTATTCCCAGGATATCATGTCTCTTGTAGCGGCCCTCCAGAAACCATTTTGCACATTTTCTCTTCGCCATGTGGCGGCAAGATCCACTTGCACCTTCGCAACTTGCCATGAGGCGGCACGTTAGAACAACCTTTTAGATGCAAATTGCGAGTGTTCTGCGTGTTTACCTATAGTATAAGTAGTTATATCCGACCATCTATCGGAACAATATTGCAGAAGAGGAAAAGGAGTCCTTACTTTGTTCGTGCAACCTACTGATCTGAATCAATTGAAGTGGGGTACATCCTTACGCATCTAATCACACCTTAATTATTAATGCATATTAAAAAAAAGCATAAAAGGAGAACATTTAACTTTATTTTTATTATACTAATTGGCGAATAAAACTTTAAATTAAGAAAAAAAAGAGAATACTTCCCAGATGAAGTAAAATAATGTTTACAGTTATTTTACAGAATTAATTGCAAACGTGTGAAGAAACCGATGTTCTTGAAGTATTTCTTAAGTAATCATAAACTATAAAAATGAATATGCTTTTATTAAGATTTTATATATTCTTCGTATTCGCAATAGGAAAAAAAAATGTAAAGTATTCGTGTTATTAAAACAATTGCAAACGAACAAAATCATTAGAATTAGAACAGTAAGCTATAAAATCTTTTAGTAATTGTAGGGAATAAACCGTTAATATTTTATTCACTTTTTAGTGAATTAAATGTTATCATGTTATTAAAATCATAAGTAAATCACACGATCATTATGGAAATAATCTTATACTATCAGATAACCAGTATTTAAACATTTTTGATGAAATGTTCACATTTTTGACTGAAAAATAATGAAATATTATTGAAAAAAGACAGTACGTTTTATAAAGACACAGAGGAGTCAGAATATTATAATTACTTAAGTTTTATTTATGAAAATATGATTCATTATTTTTTTTTTTTGCTTTCGTTATAATAATAATTTTGAAATGATTAGCCAAATGCAAATTTTGAAAACTACAGGGATATTATTTTCATCTAAAAAGCGAATATCAATTAAATTATCCGTATATTTTCGGAGAAAATTTTTGAAATACATTTATATTTGCTATCAAAATATTTTTAATGCTAAAACATAACCTAAAACGATGAAAAACACTTTTAATAATCTGCGTTTGCTTCAAAAAATTTTGGAGTGGAAAATATGATGAAAATAGTACATAAATTGATTATCAAAATAATGCTCATAAGTCAAAAGTAAACAAAAATATCATTATCGCTGTAAATTTTATCTAATCATAACATTTTTTGGGACTGGAGCTACTTTCATAATGAAAATCATATTACTACAATTTTTATTGTGTTTCCAGTCAAATAACAATGAAAAATAAAAAAAAAATATTATAACAATACACGATTTACACCTTTGTTTCTAAAATCATATGAATTTTACAAATATCAAAATAATAGGGGTTCTTATAAACTATATAAAGAACATACTTGCAAAATGTAAATCAATTTGGTTCATAACTTTTTCTGATATCTACGTTGTCATATGTGAATATGACGAGAAAACTCATTTTCAGAAAAATCAAAAATAAACTTTCAAATGCATTCAAAAATTAGCTACCGAGTAAAATTCAAATCCCTGCAACTTAAGTTCTAAATAAGGTATAAGCAAAATTCAAACACTATTAGAAAGAAAAAAGTTTAAATTCAAAACTGACATTAAAATTAGAAAATCGAAAATTTTGTCAAAAAAATGACGTTTTAAAGGTTTAGGGATACCTAAAAAAGCAAGTTCAAATTCTAACTGATAAGAAAATAAATTTTCTGGATAAAATTAATCGCAAGCGATTGTGAAGTCTTATAAACGAGCTTACTTGTTTTTGTCCTTGATAACTTTTAGAATAGATGTCTGGTATAGATAAGAACCATTCAACACGAGAGAAATAATTACAAAAGCGAAAACATTGAGAAAAGATAGGACGAAGAAATTTTCCAGATGGAGCCAGAAAATGTACATTTTTCTTTTTTAAGACGTTAATCACAAAACTCATGAGAACTATGATAAATGAAGAGAAATATTATATATATATATATATATATATATATATATATATATATATATATAT
>BMAW01114219.1:242473-261516 GCA_019974015.1 Nephila pilipes
TATATATATATATATATATATATATATATATATATATATATATATATAATTTAATTTAATATAAAAAGAAGTTAAGCATTTCATTTTACTATGCTAATGGCTTATGGATGTCAATGAAAATATTAAAAAAAGTTGTAGTGAGAAAACAATAACTTTCAATGATTATTTTCAAGATTTAGAAGGAGATGTGAAACTGTTAGATGGTACTTGATCTTGATATAAAGTAAGTGAAGTGAACACACACAAACATAGTAACAGTTTTCATTGCAAACAATCATCGCAACTGCTCAAAAGAATAACTGTCAATTGCAATTTAAGTTTTGCAGTTTTAACCAAGTGATTTGTGCATATTTTATTTTTGTTACAATTATCAAAAAATTGGCTAGAAGTTTTTCATCAGGTCAAATTAAAATGTTAAAGACGGGTGCTTGGTTTCCTTGAATGATTCGCATAAATATATTCTCTTTTTTTTTCATCAGCTTTATCGCCTTAAAAATGTTGTAGCCTCGAACAAATGCTACAGATGGAAATATATTCATAATGCGTTACAGATTTTTTTCATAAAGAATATTATCTATCTTTATTAAGAATATTAATAAAGAATATTATCTATCCTTATTAAGAATATTATTAAAGAATATTATCTATCCTTATTAAGAATATTATTGAAGAATATTATCTATCCTTATTAAGAATATTATTAAAGAATATTATCTATCCTTATTAAGAATATTATTAAAGAATATTATCTACTTATTTCAACCAAGAAATAATTAAAATAATTATATCTACGGTAGCTTAAATTTCTGAAAAACAAACGTTTTCTTACTTTTTAACATTTGATTTTCAACACTTACATGCTACAATATCTGCCAAAGTCAGTAGAGACAGTGCCCTCTATCAAAGAGTGGGTTCAATCATATAGAAATAGATAAGTTATTGTAGTTTAAAGTATTAGAGACGCTTTCGGCAACAAGGATAAATGAACTTATTTTACTTTAAGTTTAAGTAATCTTTTCTTATTAAAATTAAATGCAATGAAAGTTATACTTCAATATCGAGATATCTTCACAGTTACGTAACTAATTATTAATGAGTTTTCTTCTACTCTCATTGTAACTATGTCTGGTCAAAATTTTAAAAGCTTTTTTCTCACATTTTAAATCACTCAATTGAGTTGAAATTTCCTATGCACAATTTTATTTAATGATAATATGATAATTTAATTTTTATTATGAAAATTATTATATTAAAACTAATTATTTAAAAAATCAAATTTTACGCCAAGTTTCTCGTCAAGTCGCCAGATGGTCACTAAATCCGTCCCCAAGGAAAAAGAGTCATTGCTTAAACTTTCTTATGGTAACTTTTTAAACTGGTAGCATTTCTGTAAATCCATCTTTTCCTTTGTAAAAGAAGCGTTGCAGGGAAGCATCAACTCATGTTTGTAATATTGCTCGGCATCTTCAAGACAGGTGAATGTTTTTGACACACGAATGTTTTACTTAAAATTTACGATATGAAATACTATGTTAAGCAAAGTGAGAAGTTTGAAAGAAAACCCATGTTTAAAAAACTCGTTTTTACTGATATTATTTATGCAATGAAAATAATACTTATAAGAATAAATATTTATGTAGGAGCCATTAATAATCAATAGCAGAATTGATATTTTTAAGTCGTATTTTTAGGTACATCTTGCATAAAATCTACGACATTCATAACTTTAAGAAATTGCTGAGTATTTATAAATATAATATATTATTCACTGAGCAGAATTAGGACTTTTAAAATTAGAGTAATGTATAACCTAATAAGTTAAAACTATAAGATATTAAAAAAAATATGTTATAAAATTAATTGAATAGGGAAAAACATAAAATTCTTGTGGTTTCATATATATGAATTTTAAGTTATCAAAACATTGGCAAAAATACATATAGTTATATGAACTATAGTTGTCATTAAAATTCATGAATAAACCAATATGAAAAATAGGTGCATGACCATTTATATATGCATTGTTTTGATTAGAATTAAAAAGTTTTTATAGTAATCAAATTTATTTTCAAATGAAAATAATATTTTCTATTAGTCAATATACATAAACTAAAAGGTCTCGTAGATTTAATAGATTAAACTTAATATTGAAAAGAGTTTTAAATTTTAATTTATCTTATCATAATTTGGAGACTTACGTATTAAATTGTTTCAGAAATAAAAAAAAAATGTCAGTTAACACTAAATATTCTAAAAGGTAACACTTAACGTAGAAATTTTTAGATACTTTTATTACTATTAATTTCTTTTAATACTATTGCTTATACTTTATTTAAAAAACTCTTCTTTTTACATTTTTGAAAATCATTTAATACTGCAAGAGTCCATATAACTAACACATCAATCAATAACTCCCGAGACTAACATTGAAAACAACATTTTTTTTGCAAATTTTTTTTTTATTCATCAACATAACACCTTTTGTTAATCACCTTTTAGGGTGATACAATCGTTCCAACGCTTTTCCAAATCTTTTTTTTTTTTTTTTTTACCCGCAAGAAATCTTTTTTGTTGCGAGTAAATAGCGATAAACAGCTTTCTGAATCATCGACTCGTTGCTGTTTTTGTTCCATCGAAAGCAATCGCGGCACCCACTTGGAAAAAACCTTTTTCATGCTCAATTTTTCATGAAGGATAGTAAATACACTTCCATATGATATCTGTGTCATCTCAGCAATCTCACGGAGCTTCACTTTACGATCTTTCATTATAATTTTTGTCACTTCACTCACATTTTCCGGTGTAACGGCTTCCACAGGTCTACCCGAGCGTTCCGCGTCATTTGTGTCGGTACGACCACGTTTAAACTTGGCAAACCACCGACAAATCGTTGCTTTTGATGGACAAGAGTCCGGGTAACATTTTTCAATCCATTGTTTCGCTTGCACGGTGTTTTTACCCATTAAAAAACAATGTTTTATCAGAACACGAAACTCGGTTTTTTCCATTTTTTAAACAAACTACAAAACGACTTTACTCCAACCTCGATAACTCAGCTGTTTCTGGTCCGATCGACTTAAAATTTTGACACGTTTCAAGCAAAGGTTAGTACTCTAGAAAGACCTGGTTACTGGTTTACTACGAGGGCCAACTCTGGGTTAGTCTCGGGAGTTATTGATTGATTTGTTAAAATGGGTTCCGGAAGATGAAAATGGTATAACAATTGAAAGAATTTTATAAGAACGAATTCTTACTGCATATATTATTATTTAAAAGTTAGAAAAAACTATAAAAGCTGTAAACACTTTAAGTCTGTTTACGAAGAAATATTTAAATATCTCTTCAGGCTATCATTCTGGAAACAAAGGAGTGTTTTTATTTATTCAAACATCCGGGCCATTACAAGTAAGTATCTTCTATATCACTTTAGTTATTTACGAAGTTGTTTTGTAGTAAAACTAGATTTATTCTTAAACAGAATGTTTCTTGTCATAAAATTTAAACAGTATATATTTCATTTTCTTATTATGTACAGTACTCATTTTACCCCAGGGAAACTTTTAAGAATATCTGCTGGCATTAATGATATAGAGAGCATTTGAAAATAGAGTTTTATTTCTCAAAAATAATTATGTTTGAATTGAATTACTGATAGCACTTTAACTATTTTCATGAAGTATTTAAAAAGAAAAATATCTCGGAACAAATATTTTTTTACGAATGAATTAATTTATACCATAATGCTTTCTTTAAAAAAAATTAGGTAAGTAGAAATTATTATATTATGTAAAGTATCATGCATTTCATTTCGTTTTACGTTAAATTGAGCGATAACTGTTGTGAGAGAGTGAACCCGTGTTAGTAATGGGACTGTAGTATTGTTCAGTGAACGTTTTTCTTCGTTCTAAAAATTCTTTTGACTCATTTCACGTTTCAAAAAATAACTAAATAAATAAAGAAGAAAAAAAAAAAAAAAAAGAATCGTCCTAACTCTTCGAATCCGTATGATTGCCTTCGCCTATTTTTAGAGACGATTCATTGGAATATCTTTTTTTTCTCGTTGCTTAGTTTCCGGTGTTTAATGATAGATTTCGGTTTCATAGACAGTGACAAAGAGGATGATAATGATATATCGTTGAAGAAGCAATCAAAGTTTGATACGATGGCAAATGTACGACAAATCGAAGCTAAACCGTGAATCATAGTCAAAATTGATTTGGTGTCACTTGTCAAATGGCTGTAAGCAACCGTAAGCCTAAATTCCATTAGAACTTCTTTTCTGTCAAATAAGGTATATTTTAATCCACTCTCGTATCTTTTGCTGATTGTTCTTTAACCTTCAACTAAACACTCTTAATATATTAACATTAGTATACATGTGGCGTATTTTGTACACCACCAAACAAAAAATACGGGCACAACTAAGTTAAATGAAATAAATAATTATACTATGAAGTATAATAATCAAACCCGTTGATAAAACTAATCAAAGTTCTTTGAACAAAAGCAAAAATATAAAGTACAACATATTACACAAAAATATTAGCCACTGATCACATCAAATTTCATCTGAGATATCACCTTATTGTTGTACTCCTGCAAAGTAATTACTGTAATTACAAGTTCTCTGCACACAGATTTATTACATACATAATATGGAATCGTTGCCATCCTATTTTTCAGCCTTCCTTAAAAAAAACACTTACCACGTTTTCTTACTGTTGGTTCATCTAGTGGCTTCTCTTCTTGTGGTATATCTGCTAAGAAATAACCCCCCCATATATCACGAAGTTATACCTTTAATTTTGCTTTTTCTGAGGGGTTGGGCCTTTATCAGAGATATAGATAAATTTTAAAGAAAACAATTTCTGAAGTTTTTTGAACATAATTAATGTGCGTCACGTTATACAAAATGTGGCTATTTATTCCAGCTATAGTTATTTACCAATGGGAAAAATATTACTATTCGCCACTTCCTTGTTCGCCTAGATACAGAACACATATAGCACATATAATCTATTATATCCATCCCTCCTTTATAGCAATTGTAATCCATAATAATCTCCGGTTTGTTAGTCCAGTATAAATTATACGAGAATAGAGAGTCATTGTGCGCAGCAGAAAGAAATATAACTGCTTTATTTGTTTATTTCTGACACGTATAACATAATAGACATTTCTTTTTAGAATCGATAGACCAACCGGCTTCTCTGCTTTTACCGCGAAAAAAATTCTGATGGCAGTTCCCTTTTTTTTTATTCTTCCAACAGTTGTTAATTTCTTCATGTTCAGCTTCGTCACATGTAGCCTGAACCATATTTCGAATCTCATCTTCGGTAAGATAATTTGAGTTTTTCCCGAGTACACGACCCTAATAATATATTATTTTATTTAAAAAAAATCTAGAGCTATCCTTATAAATTTAAAATCTTATGAAACTTTATTATCTAAAAATGAAGTAATCCATTAGGCTATCAAAATATACTTATTCAACTACTCGTGTGACGTATTCTGTTCGCCATTTGATGCCGCACGGAAGTTTTCTAACGATAATCCACTTATGAATGCCTCTGAAACAACACACTGGCTGTACGTGTCAAGGACACCTTAATGATAGGTAAGATGTGCCCTTAGCGAGGTGTTCCGAGATCAATTAGAAACTGTATACTGTAAATGGAGCCTTTTATACGGTAGCTTGTGTAGCTAAAGGTAGAACTTTAAGTCTTAATTATTGTAAATTTTCACGCGAAACACTTAGGCATATGTTTTCACAAAATGCTGAAAAATTATTGCTACCAGTAGGTAATAATTTTAATTCGAAGGTAGGCAGATGTGTTGAATAAAGACCAATAATAAAACATTCTTGAATGTTCTTGTGATCAAAATTAATTCGTAATTGAAGTACAATTCGAAAATTTGAAAATTCGATGTATTACAAACACAAAAACTGATCTCATCTAAATAAAATTAGTCGAAGATCTTGTAAGAAATAAAGAAAAACACCAAGGGAAATTACTTAGTAGTAATTACTGCATCTTTTCGATTAAGTTAATTTTGTAAAATTTAATTTTTATAATTTTCAGCAGAAAATTATAATATCTTGGTCATGGACTTAATAATTGTTTCACATCGGATTAGTTTTAATGTCATGGATATCTAAAATAGTGGTTATAAACATTTTAAAGAAGAAATTCGTGGCTTTTTATACCCTAAATTATTATTAATAATAATAGAACGATTTTAAGACCCATAACTTGTTTCACATGTGTGCTGTACATTTCTTTTTCTTTTCCTTCTTTCAATAAACTTTATTTAACATATTTTTTTTAAAAAAAAAAAATAAGGATGGTGTGTAATAGTTCTTGATATCATTTCAATTATATATATAAAAGTTTACACAACTTAAGGTAATTCTTTAAAATTTCATTTATTTATAATTTTACCTAAGTGTGATATTTAAGCGTTTAACTCTTAAATTATTCATTCAAAATTTAAACATTTAATTGTCATTTGATCTTAAGATTTTTTTTTGCTTCGCTTTGAACTTCAAAACAACCTTTGATTACTACAAAAAAATACAATGCATTTTTTGCTTTTTACATTATGGCGAACGTGTCACCGTCTGCTTATAATTTAGAATCAATAGTTCAATCTTTGAATGTCTCTAAAGATTCAAGTTCAGCCAAACATCAAATAAATCAATGAATAAAGCTTCAACTGAATATTTAATAGAACAGTCAACATTCCCTACATCTACTGGGTCGTTTTTCGTAATTCTTGCATTCTCCTCAGAATATCAAAAGGTTTTACGTAACTCACCACTAGGGAGTTAAGGAGGATTAAGTACAGGAGAATCTGAGTCAAGATTGAATCAATCTCAGCAGTAGTATAATCTCCGGTCTAACACTACTCTTCTTTCAGCCTTCTAACAATCTCCTGTCTTTTCGACCCTTTTATAATTTTACCCCTTCTCTATTTATAATTACTCTATTTTGCATAATTTCTAAATTGAGTTGTTATATTTACTAAATGTCTTATAAATATCCATAAAGACAGGTGATGCAAAACATGTATCACATCCTTAAAATTGGAAAAAAAAATATTTTACGAGAAATAATCTCATTAAATTAATATTTTGTTCTAACACAAGCTGTAATTTGAAAACCGAAATACTTTGAGATATATTTTACGCAGAAGTAAAACTGTTATAATTATGAAAGTGTCAATTACAAACTAGCATTACAAAGTGATCAAATTATCTTAACTAACAATATACCATTTGCATATATAAAGGAAAGAAAAACTATAAACAAATTAAAATAAAGTTTTGAAAAAATATTGAGACGAAAGCTGCGTTACCGTCACCGAAAGGACAGAGAAAAATTAAAATAGTTTTTAAGCCGTTTATCTTGTGCTTCGCAAATTGCCTACACGTATCAGGAAGGAAGGCATTGAATGAAATCTTTTTGAGATAAATAGGTTTCATACAATAGTTATACAAATTTTTTGATAAAAAGGCCGTTTTCTATCAAAGGTAGATTAATTAATTACTTCGATAAGCCTTTTTTTTAAATTAGTGTGTTCCTCATTCCAATTTAAAATCACCATGTGTGCAAACTTTGAAGATAATATCTACTAAAATTTAGATTTGAATGTGCGATTAAACTGTCTTGTTATATTCTTTTAAACTTTCTCTCTCATTTAAATGTGCTTTGTCTATTTAACCAACTTTTAACTTTATACAAAACTAAATTGTCCAACTAATCTCTCGCAAATCTTAATTCAACTTTCACTCAAGCTATAAACTCTGTTTTACTTGTAATATCTACTATAGAGGTTCATCTTGATTCAGCTCTATGTAATATGTGTCCATATACAAGATGTGAAGAGTATCAACTTAAATAAACACTTGTATGATTACAATTGATTGTTATTGCATCGAATACGACACGACTGGATTAAGTGTGTATGTGTGTGTTTGTATATTAGTACATTTTTAGAGACAGTTTTCATCTGTTTCTTTTGTAATTATAAAGTTCGGTTGTATTATTTTTTTAAATAAAGATTTTAATTTTTTATTTTAATTTTAGTCACTAAATGGTGACACATATTTTTAAAACTGTGTCTTTTATATACAATTTTTAATATTTTTTACACCTACTATTTTAGTAGTTTCTTTTTCTGTAAAAATTATTAATAACTATTTAATTCGATTTTCTTGGTACAGAATTTCAGAAAATATTATTTTTTAATAGTATAAAATATTTTAGAGTTAATTTCTTTAGTTTTGTAAAATAAATCAATCAATCAACAGTGTTTGGAGGGTTATAAACATAGTGTTATCGAACCAATTTGGAAGGATTGTGAATATCAAATTGCTTGTTGGAAGTAATAGTATTGTCTATTTTCAGTTTTTTTAATAAGTATAAATAAGTATAATAAGTATAAATAAAAAGACTCAATTTTTAATGTTTACGTTTGTTTAATATAGTTTAATTGTATTTCCCCCCATCTATGGTTGCATTGCTATTCGATTTTGGGTTGTTTGCTTATTGTTTGTCTATACCATTAATGATAATGTAATTACTGAATTTACTATGATTGGTTCCGTGAAACTAGTTTAAATACATTTTTTCAGTCCAAAGTCTGAGATGCATTTAAATTATACTATATCCATATTTGAATTCTTTTTTACTTATTTTCTCTTGAGATTTGCTTTGCATTTGTTACCAAATTTCTTTTATACAATTTCGTTGTATTTTTTTAATTATTAGTTTCTTTTTGTTTTGAGTTTAAATTATCATGAAATTATCGTTGAATATAAAATATCTTATAGCATGCATTCAAGAATTGTTTTATATTGCATATAAATAAGTCTATGGCTTTTTTTACATTATAATACTTTGTATGTTTTAAAATGTGATCATTTTTTGAACATGAATGATTTCAGTTTATTTCCCTTTTGAATTGTAACTAATTGTTTCAATTAATCCTTCTACAATTTCAGACTTATAATTTTAATAATTTTACTTTCATTTTGGATCTTAATAGCTATAGTTTGTAATTTAATATGTATGTAAGTGAGTATGTTTGTGTATGAGCAGTCTAGGGCTGTGGACCAAATATGCAGGATTATATTAGTTTGACGTTGACAACGCTTCCACTTTACGACACTTTGCAGGTTGATATATAAATATCCAAAATAAGAAAAAAAGTAGTACGATTAGTTAATAATAAAATAAAGAGAACTTAAATCTGAAAAGCTTAAAAAAATTTAAAATACAATACGTAAAGGAACAAAAAAGATACCTATAAAAAAATTTCGAGGACATGAAAATTAAACCAAATGGGAAGTTATGCAAAGCAGTCTTCAACAAAATGAAATGTTGAAGTGAATATATTAAATAATCGAAAAGAAAAACTTCAATATCTTATCATTAAATCAAAAATGATACAAGCTGTTGATTATATAATTTGTAATTAGCTGGTTGAACACGTAAAATATTGAAATACATAAACAAATAAAATCGTTTTAAACATGTGTTAGTAAATGTAATTTGGGACAAAAGTAATTGTATTCTTATATATCACATAACGTGTTATAATACGTTTGTTAACTATAATTGTTATAATTAATTAGTCGAATTAATTAGAAATATTTCCACCAAAGTTATTTGAGAAAAGTCAAATTAAATGAGTTAAAAATTAGCAAAAGAAAGTTTATAAATGCATATATAAATATCATAAACATTTACCGCAGCGTGTGAAATAATTCATATTATTACTTCCTAAGTACATTCGTATTATTTTCAAACAAAAAGTATCTGTAAAATGTGTAAACTTTTACTTACATACTTAATTATAAATGAATAACATCATATTTTAAAATTAAAACGAGTGTTAGGACACATACATTTAAAGTCATTCTCAGTGTCCAAATATTGCATTCAAATAATTCTTACATAGTTCAAAACGACTTAAAAACTTAATTATTGATACGCAATAAATTATTCTACAAATCAAAATACTTTCCATCAGTTTTCCTTTTAAAATTTGCTTAAATGACATTTTAGATTTTTTTTCTGTTCCAATTAGCTGCGAGTGGGCTCGTGAAAATTTATTATTCTGTGTAAAATTGTGATTGTTTGAATACATCGTTCTTTCTAGATTAAGTTATTCTTTGAATGTTTTTAATTACATAAAAGCGACATTTGATTTAAGAAATAACTGCAATATTAGAAACAAAATTTATCCTTGAATATATTTAAAAATTAATTATGAAACGCAAAAATATTTGTACAATCATATCTTAACATTTAGAAATCTAGACGAGGTATTTATATTTATGTAATTTTAAGTTGTTTTTCCAGTTCTCACGCGATATTTTATTTAAGTTCTAATAAGATCTTTAAATTTCCTAACGAATAAAATATATACTACCGAATAAAATTTCGCAGTTTTGTAAAGGGTATTCTAAAAGATTTATATAATTTACGATTTTTGATCATCAATTTTATTAAACAGTCAAACGAAAGAAGGAAAAAAAAAAAACATCACAATCTACCCCAATAAAATCAAGTACTTTAGCATTTCATTTTCTTCCAGATTTCTCCCGAAAGCCATCCTTTGACAAGAGATTGTTGCCCCAACGGTTACCGTGGAAACGTTTTGCCAAAAACTTCCTCCGTGAGAATCCTTGAAAGGACTCAACTCTCCCGAACGAAAACCTGGAAAGTCTTTATTTTCTTCTCCATGAATACATCGCTGGTTTTCATTGTATTTTCAGTCATAACTTTCTATGGTAAGCCCTCGAGTTTTTCCCAACCATCCAATGTGGATCAATGAGAGAGAAAAAAAAATGTCATTTCTTGTTGCTACAATGCCCAAAGAATAAATAAATATTGTGCGCCTGATACTACGAAATATTCCCCGTATAAGATATTTGAAAAGTCAAGTGAAGAAGGTTCAAAAACTTCCGGGAATATTTCATAGCGAATTTTTCAATAGAGTTACATTGTTGTGGCGAATTAGAATGTATTGTGGTATGGTTTATCAATAAAGTGGATTGATAATAATAACTTTACTGCATAAATACCAATTGCTAAAACAACGTAAATAATAGTAATGATAATAAACAAATAAGGCCATAACGTTAGGCTTCAAGTTTTACTTCTTAGGATACAAAATATGTTATTACATGTTACATAATAATGTCAAAGATTTTATTAATGCTATTGTAGGATAATGCATTTACTGTAGTATAATGTAGTTATGTACTATACTATAGTTATTGTAGTATAATGTATTACAGAGTACTGTTCTATGATATATAATAATGTGATACAAGTAATGTTATATGTTACGTAATTATATATAATCAGATGTGTTAACGTTCTGAAGTATGATAGATTTCGGAATATTTAGTAAATATATTTCGCTGGATGTCTCGTTAATAAAAAAAGACAGATTGGTGTCTTAAAGGGATTTCTTCACCTCAGAAGCAATTCATATAAGAAATTCATTCAACCAATTATTGTTTTAAAAGTCCGTTAAAAATCGATAAATTTAATTGAAATATTTTTGGAGAAAGAAGAAAAATGTTTATTCACAAACTCTTGAATGAAATCAGCTTAGTTGGAAGTATAACAGGTAGGTTTGAAGCAAAATGTATAATATTTACGAATACGATTTAAAATTAAGTTATCATACACAGTTTTAAATTGTTCATTTTGGCAAACAATTTAATACTTGTAAGGTCACTAAATGATCGTTAATAAGCAAGTTCTGTATTCAATTTTGTGTTTTTAAGAATATTAGTATTTCAAGACTTTTGGCTATGTTAAATCCTCAGTTATGTAATATAGTTCATTTTATGTTTCATTTTCGATTGAGGAATGTATTTTAAAAATAGGAAAGTAAGTACTTTTATTCTTCTCTGTTTTAATTTATTAAGAACTGTTGATAGTATTTTTAAAAGTTTGTAAGCAATTAAAATAATGAAATAAAAATTGTGTATTTTACACGAAATTTAAAAGAAATATAGTAAATTTAGCAAAATAACGTAAATAAATATATTGTTAAGATTAAACTAAATCGAGTAATTTTTTTAATTGTATGGAATTTAAAGTGAACTAAATTTAACAATAAATTTATGTTTCTTATAAAACATTTCTACTAATATAACAATTAACAATGAATGTCCTTTTCTGTAATTGCCTGAAACTTTTAGATGATATGCGAAATTGCGTAGTGTATGATATAAATAAATTAGATATTTATTTTATAATCATGCGCTATTAACAAGTAACAGATAATGTTTATTTTATTATACACACTAAATGATGGATTAATATTTAGGAATTCAAAAATACATATTTGGGTTAATAATTATTATGTAAGTACTTTTATATAACATTTGTTGTTGAGAAAATAAAATTCATTTGGATGTAAATAGAACAATAAGTTTTATTATTTACCCGTTGAATGATAAAATATTAAAAACATGAATTCAGCTCGTTATGTTAAAATATTTAATGGTAATATTTATAATCTTATAATATTTGCTTATTTCCATTTATTAATCAATTATTAATCAGTACTAATTAAGATACAAATGTAAATTAATCCACGGCTGTCAATTTACATTTCCCAGCCGTAAATAATGAACAAACACTATAATTCTTTAGCAACTAATATTTAGGTAGTCTGAAATGCTCAACATAATCTAAATTATTGCAAATATAATATTTTGTCTGAAGCTACATGACTTTACGCTGTAAGCGGGTTTAAGCAACCAGTAACTTAAAAACAGCAAATCTCACTTTAAAATTCAATAAGTTGACACATTTTGGAAAATCAAACAGAAAGATTTTATTGTTAATCGTTTCTGTCAAAAAACAATGAATGTGTGTAAAGCTACGGTTTCTATGAAAGCTGTATTGATATCTAACGGCAGTAATATTGCGGTTGATGACGTCACTTGAAAATTGTTTATGCCCACCTGAAGGCGTGGTTTCCTAAAGTGCGTTAAATGCAATTGGGATGTAAATCAGCTGTGACGCTATATACATGCCGGTCATTATATCGGTTGAAATATATCATTGAACGATTGTTTGTTCGATAACGGTGAAGAATATAGATGAAACACTTGTGTGAACGTGATTTGGGTTAGCGATGAAGACGAAATTTTAAGTAATTTTTCTCTGTATTGCATGCTGTTGATAATTTGTCGTATTGGTTTTTGTTTATATTCTGCGGACACGGTAGCTTAGTGGTTATGGACGCAAAATTAGGACCGGCATTGTTTCAGCCGATTCGTGGGTTCGAGACTGGTGTCACCGGGAATTACTGCAGTGAATATTTAATAACATAAATTGAAACTAGCATGTAAATTGCGACATACAGATTCCCGATAGATTCTATGGCAATATAAGGATCGACTCGTCTCAAACTGGATAGAATTGAGCGAGGTTCAGCATTTTGTTATCTATGCATCACGTTCAAGTCAGATTCCAGAATGTTCGAGAAGATTCGGAACTTCTCGCGAAGCCGTAAGAAGTCCAATATGATGGACGTAAGATAAAGAGCAATAGAGTTGCATCAGTTCTGGTTTTGTCAATGCAGCGGATTGGTACAGTTAAATATCAATAAATGTACTTATTATTGGTAACTTGTAAGGTTTATAAATAAGGTCACAGAATGTAGTCTTAACATCAAAACACATTATTATAGTATAAGAGGGAAGCCGTGAAGAAAATCAAAATTGAAAATTGGGTCGCTATTGCTGATAGGTTGAAAACAACTTTCAGCCCACAAAAACCGTTAAAATATGCATTCCATAAGTTTCAAAGTAAAGAAAATGTAAGACAATATAAGTGTTTTACATTGAAACATTGAAAGAAATGAAACAGAATTCAAGTTTTTTAAAAACGAATCCTTTAATATTCTCAATATATGATTTACTACAGCATAATACTTATGATCATTATAATATCTGTGCAATATAAATCAAAATTTATTTTCACAATCATACAATAGTAATAAAAATTTACATATTACACTGAAGGTGCATACATAAAATTGAAAATTCATAAAAGATTCATGTCTGATAATCATGTCTGATAAATTTTGTCTTATAATCATATCAGACAAAATTTACGTAACGAAATTACTTAATTTTATTTCTTCAGTATTGGGAATAGTTATAAAAAAATTAATTTTTCTTACAGTTTTATAAATTTATCCCAAATAAATGTATCGATTTCAAATACCAAAAGGCATTCATTTCACGTTCTCAAACATATTGCTTCATGTATATAAAGATGGGGCTCCATACACGGCATATACAATTTAATCGCAGTTAGGGCTCATGAAAACAATTAAGAATTGCATCACAACCATGACGTTTCACGTCACAGGAATGTGGTAAAAGAAACGAATGTGTACCAGACAGATATTAGGAGAAAACATTGTTGCATATAAATATTACAAATGCTGCTGTAGAGGGCTTCATTTCAAAAGGTGATGCTCAAATTTGCCATACGTTGCACCGAAGGATCAGTCGGACGTATTGGTAGACTCAATCAACAATACTTGACTTTTTGGATATCAGTAGTATACCAGACACACCTTGTCTATTTCATCTTCAACAAGTGTTTCATTCACGATAGCTTAAAGTGTTTCCTCGTCCCCACAAAGGAGGAAATCAAGGTTGCTTAAATCCTGAGATCATCTACACCGGTCCACTATGCCTAATCCATCGTTGATCACATGATACATTTCCATGGGGTTCTGACAATTCACTTATGGATTACCCTCACTACGCTTGTTACCTCTTAATGTCACTATTCCCCATAAATTGTGAATCTAATGTCAAAGAAAACGGTGCCTGATACGTGTCTTATTGGGAATCGTACTTGATATAGCATTCGGGCGTTGGCATGAGTCAATCTTTACTCTGAGTGCCTAATTGTCAGCTCCTTATTCGAACAGAGGTAACTAATGCTCAAATGACGAAAATTCAGATATTTTTTTACCACCTCTCTTATGAGCAGGTCAACTACTGAAGTAAAACTGAATTATCGAAAATAAGCTGCTATGCAATTTCCAGTCCTTTTGTTTTGCCTTACATCTCCATAATATGTGTATCTCTATTTACGGAACATATTGTATATCCAAATTATTTCTAACTGAAGTAATTTTTATTAGCATATATATATATATATCTCTCTCTCAATGAACAAATTTATTCAAATATATATACAAATATACCCATAAGAAAACTTGTTACAGAACTATATAATATTTAAAATGAAAACAAATACTTATTTTAATTAATTATTTATTTATAAATACATTTCTCATGTACCATAAATACTAGGATTTCTACTTAAGAAACGGGGCTTCAAATAAATTTCAAAGATACGAATATATATTCATAAATATATCTAATTATCGTTTCAAAAGAAGTTAATAAAATTTTAATAAATTCATAAGCTTTCGGAATGAATAAATACGTGACATATTATTATAAAAAAATTTAATTAGAACATTCTCCATTGGAAAACTAATTTTTATATCAGTATTTTAAAAGACTTAGAACAGAATTTTATTTACTTCCAAAACTTAACATATAATAATATATAAAAATATGTAATAATGTTTACAACGTATATGTTTTTACAATGTTTGTAATGTAAAAAAAAGTATATAAGACAATGTATGTAATGTAACAATTTATTTTACAAAACGAATAAAGTTCTATAACTTGTTTGAGATAATGTTAATTTTTTGACCAACTATGAGATCATAGTTAATAAAGGGAGGAAAATACAATAAACGTTACAATTAGGAAAGTATTATTTCTCATAATGCTTTAATGCAAATTACAAATTTTTAATCTAACTTTCTAATTCCAAGTGGCAACACGGTTTAAATCTGAAATTCTAATTCATTCTAAAGCTTCAAAAGAAAAGAAAATACACCAGTAAAGTTATTATTATGCACAAATGTATCGATAAATCGATTTCTCGAATATTATCATTTTCAATTACAGTACTTTATCCATCAAATCTTTTATTTATTAAGTGTATGGTGTAATAAAGCTATTTTCAATAAACAGATAATAAATTTTTTTTCTCTATTTACGGTTAGTGGGATACCGCGATTTTAATGATCGTACCACAACTATTTATTTTATCACTATGGTAACAATCAGTAATAATCACAGACGATTATTCAATTACTGCGCTACTAACTTCATCCTCAATTATATACATATGTTTTTGAAATTCCCTTATCGTTTTTAATTATTAGTTGGCATACAACTCTAATAGTTATCTGAAACCGTTACTGTAATTGTTTTATAAGATAAATTGGATTTTTTTCTCTCTTTTCGGTATTTCTAGAATCACTGATTGTTTCATATCTTTTATGAAAGTTGTAAACATTTTCAATTGTAGATGTATTTAAAATACATTTCCCAAAAGAAAAAAAACTGGAATAAAACACAAATAAAATAATTTAAGCGTTTTAACTGATTAATTGTCGTTTATTCATTGTAGGTTATATAAATTCCTAATAATATAACTCTATAATTAAAAGAGTCAAAACCTTAGAAACTTGCCAAACACATAAGTGCACCTTTTTGTTAACATTTCTGCTCCTCAAATTGAAATGCGTTTGTTTAAATTTACTTTTATGACGTAATTATTTACTACAGAATATTTAATTCAAAAATTATTTTTGAGACTTGACAGAAATTTAATGCGAAATAAAAACTAATGTTGATTCATTTTTAGTTACCGAATATGTGACACAAGAAATGAAATGTTCAGGCATTAATTTTTTTAACTTTTATATTGTGACACAGAATTATTTTTCCTTAAATAAAACTCATTAATTTGTTATTTGTTATTTTTACCGAGAGCCAACCGTTTTCGAAATGATTAGTTAACCGAATTTTTAAAAAATTGCAAAAGCACAGTACGAAACTGAATAGCGGATATCAATTAATAAACAGCATAAAAATTGACCGATGGGAGAATTATATTTCCTGGAACAAGTAATCAGTTCCGTTGGGGAAGTCTAATAAATGAGTTTTCTAGTTTCTGACCTTCACTACTTCTAAAATCGATATCTGGTACAGATAGGACACGTGTTGTACAAGAGGAATGGAAAGGCAAAAATACTTAAGAAACGAATGACCATTGTACATTTCAACCTACTTAGCTCAGTTATGTCTTTTAGATTATATTGCTTTTAAAGACAAGAGAAATGAACTGTGTAATGTTATATTGGTTCTTAATAAATTTCCCTTCAAAAACTAAATGAATATATGTAAAAAAATATTTTTTGATAATTAACATAAAAATGAACTAAATTTTCTTAGAATTAGATTATTATCGTCTTATTTTTGAAAATACACATAAATACCCACTTTAGCAAATGCATATATTATGAGTGAGTGAGTGTTTATTAAATGTCATACTGAGGCGATATGCGATGGCTATTTTCAGAATGGAAAATAGAACCGAGTACACCCAAGGCGTTTAGAGCTACAAACTGTATCCCCAGTAGAAAATCACCCTCTCCATCAGCATTTAACGGTAGATTTTTTTTACAACAATAAAGAGTAAATATAACAGTATTTGTTACGGTAAGGAACAAAAGAACATATATAATAATTTAAAAACTAAAAAGAAAAATATCTAGCAATGAGTTTACAGAGTGTGACGTAATAGTTCTTTTTAAGAATACATATCAATCTGCATTCCATTGATATAATGATTTCCTGTTAGTAACGGATGCACACTCTGATTCAAACCATAAGTAAAACTGCCGGCGACGGCTGGCCCCACCTTTGGTAGAAATAATGCACACAAGAAGAAAAATTAAAATATTCTGAAATGAACCACCAGACTATATATATATATATATATATATATAGTACAATGAACATACAATTCAATAGAAAGGTGATGTGTATGCAAATGTCAGGAACAAAACCTCATAAGAGACGCAGGTATAAGCAAAACGTGTGCGGTCGACAACACTACTATAAAAGAATGAACAGAGGTGCAAATAAAGACATTCGCTGCAAGTGCAAGTGAGTTCTATCGTCAAGACTTTATGCAATAAGATGGATGTCTTCAACTGGGAAATTTAATGGCATAAAGTTTTGCCGCCTCTCTCTTATTTCGATTACACTGCCCATACAACAGTACCATTTCGCAGTATTCTTCATTTGTATACATCTCGTTCTCCCGTTCTAGAATTCGTAATGTTAGAATGCGACTGCATGCAATAGCAAGCAACTACACAACAGATTTTTAACGTTCGCCATGATCAGTACCGCTGCAAATCAGTCTGCAGCCCCAGCAAATAAGTCTATTTTTTTGGAACTGCTTTTGAAATGTTTTCTTCGTCCAAAATATTTTATTTTGTCTATGTTTTACACGTACACAGAATAAATTTTATTTCTTAAGTACTTAATTAATGTATTATTAACGTAATGTATGTACTTTTAAATTTAAAAAAGATTTACATAAGAGTGACGTGCAAGACCGAAAGTTAACTGGCAGAGTTGCAATTAATTTCACTTTGGAGACGGGCCCTTACTAGCTTCTTGAAAACGGCCGAGAAAATGGATGAAATGTACGATTTTCAAAGTTCCATAATTCGGCCAGTTTTTATCGTAATAAAATCAAACGTTTTGTGTTTACTTTGTTTTTGTGTACTGCATCTTTTCCTAAATATAAGTGATAGGATCTGGGGACCGTAAAAAAATTTAATTTTTGCAATTTTTTTGTAAATGGATTTTTAGGTTCGAAAAGCACGTAAAAACATTTTTTACCTTTTTTAGAACATTTTTTAAATTGGAAGTGCATATCTAAACCAAACGGTTCGGGAATTAGCTATTGGGTCACATTAATATATATATATATATATATATATATATGTATATAATTTATACAAATTGAAGCGCACAGTAAAAAAAATGAAAGTTTAGAAATGTAATCAAATATTTAAACAATAATGAAATG
>BMAW01114222.1:0-26284 GCA_019974015.1 Nephila pilipes
TTGCCTACATGCACATATCTAGATCATTTAGGACGGAAAGTTGATGAGTTTGTTCGAATTAACAAACACAGCAAAGAGTGAATGAGATATCGTGACATCATCCGGGACTGGTATACCTCAATGCTGGACTGTATCACATCATGCTATAGATGGCCCAACAGGTACTAAAACCTCCATATCCACGGTAATTTTCCTTGCATGATAAAGGATCATTTTGCTTTGATTTTATCATCACATACTAAATCAACATTGTACTTTCTACATGTAAAATTCTCGTTTAATTTGATAATTTTTGTGCCCAAATGTTTATGGCAATGAACGTATTATCAATATGTTCTTTGATATATTTTAACTCAACTATCTCAGCTTGAGTTTAATCTAGCAGATCTCAGCACAATGTTAGCGAATATTTTTATAATTTCTGAGAGTACTGAATGGGAATCAGAGTGAGGGCTGCCTCAGCACTCGTAATGATCTTTTGAAAATTCGAAAATCCATTGTTTTTATTCTTGAATATAATGGAGAAGGTCAGTTTATTGATTCCATTTTTATTTCATAACAAGTGTCGTTAGAGCTTTTAAATAAAACTATTTTATAATGGCTCGCCTTTCCAATTTTTATATTTTCATTAAAGTGGCCTGATCTCACTTAAAGTGCTCAAACATACTATAATCGCTGTATTTATCCTGAAATGTTATAAGGAGCTAAAGAATAGTACAATAGGCTTCCGGTGAGATATTAAATTGACAAATAGAAACTTATCAGCCTACCCTCGAATTGAAATAAAATCGCTGGAACCAGACCATAATGACTAAGAGCTTAGTAATAGAAAGCTATTCTCTAACTAAATTATTTAAAGATTGTCTGATACGTAAGACAAAAATATAATTAGCAGAAGCAAATAGTTTAATATACAACAAAATATGAAATTGACAAATAATTTGCATTGAATATTAAATCTGCAGTCATCTCAAATTAATAGAAAGCAAGCAATTGTAATCTAGTTCATTGATTCTAGAATTATTATGAATAAATGCGCTGGAAATATTTTCATGGAAAACAATTTTTCAATATTAGATGTAGTCGCGTTATCTTACCTTGTCTTTCTGAACGCTGCAATAAGTTTAAATAGATATTAATTTGAGTTATCTGAATTAAATTCGTACAAACTTTAATCGATAGTTGAAAACGTTCCTTTAAGGAAATAGTGTATTTATCTGAGACATCGAAACGACTGGATTAGAAGGTTTAGAGAACAGTAAATTCACAGGATTAAAACAACAATTCTATTAGCAATAAATCATCTAAAGCAAATTTAAATAACCCCGAAAAACAAAAATATTAATTGATCACTGAATTGATAAAAGAAAAAGTAGAATGTGTCACATCCCTAATGTTTCTTCTTATATAGCAGTAGCACAGGATTTCAATTCAATCTTCGGTTGATTTTAAGTTCTTCTTCACAACTCATTGTGTCATCTCACAGTGTTGAGTATGAATCTGTATGAAACTCACAACCGCAATATGAGTTTCTTCCTGCAGAATGCTGCAAGTATGCAAATGTACTAAACTAAAAACTTAATTTTGCATTAGCTCTTGAACATTTCCTTCATATCTTCCGAACAGAACATAAAAAAATAGATCAGAGAACATAATAAACAGAGCTTTTAGTACATAATAAAACCATTTGTAAAATGAGAAACAAAAAACAAGAGAGGAGCCTTGAAACTTTTCAAATAAAGAGAAAACTTCAACTCTAAAATGAATTTTCAATATTTTACACGTGTATGAAACTGATCCATTATACATTTTTCATAGTGGGTAACGTTCTCAATGCTTTCAGGGTATTAATGTAAACAAAAGCGATTAACCTCTACATAAACACTAATAGCTACACTTCACTTAGTTTTCAGAGCACTTTTATTATTTCTTTCGTGGGGTTTTCCTTTGAAATTATTATGCGGATAGGATACAGTTGGACAAAAGATGGAAATATAGACATTTCGCAGACTTTTGAAAACCGTTTTCGCAGCTTTTCTGGCTGAATTATTCCAGACATCGATAATGGTTCGATTACCATATTATGGTTTCACATGATTATAGCGATGCAAAATATTCTAGATGGATTTGGGCGATTTGGAATAAAATTTGAAAGATAATGGGCTTAAAGAAGAATGATTTGTGAGAGATTTCATAAAGAAAAAAAAAATGCAAAAGTACAATAAATTGATGGTTGGGAATCGAAAACATAAAAATAATGAATATATCTTTTATTTTGCGCTGTATTTTCCCCTTTTATTAGAATATCAAATAATCCTGAGATGTAGAATTTAAACGTTTGGTTTAAGTTCATTGTTGTCCCATTAAACAGGATTCAGTTTATTTTCAAACGTAAAACTAATCATTGCAAAGCGAAATAGTATATGAGACTTAATCCACATTTGTAACGAGAAACAACTCAATTGTATTTTAATGCATTTAATAATAAATATAGAAATAATAGATGAAGATTTAAATAACTTGACTGATTAAAATGTCAATAGGAATCTATGTATTTATTTTTTTCCGATTTAGCTGATCCTCCATTTCATTCACCAGAGGGATATAAAATTATGTCTTTCAAAATAATAAAATAGGTTTTTAGATCTACAGATTTTCCCCCCACATGTGTTAAGTTGTTATTTACATGTTATTTATATTAATCGATACAGCGACTGTGAATTTTTAAGCAATTCTCAGGCGAATACGACTACATGCTATGCGTTTTAGAACATCTAAAATATTATTTTGCATATTTTTTTCATTCCATTAATTAACAAAGAAATACTTTATCTAGTCTTTTAACTAACAAAAATTAAGAAATTAGGTATTTTTTCATTGAAAAATGCGTTGTAAATGTACAGTAGTTTCTAGCTGTTATTTAAAAATCTTATATATTTTTAAAACCTTTACAGTAATTTTTTATGCATAAAAGAATAAATACGCAAAAGATTACTGTAGGTTATAAATGTAAGTACAGAGCATTTAAAGAGATTACAAATTTGTTGCTAATGTAAGTGCTTCAGGGTAATATGGTAAGGTAACCAATCGTTTTCCTCTAGGAAAGACAGTTCTCCTTTTGTAGTTTTTGTCCTTCCTCGATAAGTGTCTCACTTTTCGATATTTTAAAACTAATCTGTTTATCTCTGTGTTCAAAGATGCCACGTCAAAGTGTTACGCAAATGTTGAATACAAATTTTTTTTAGGATATTCAAAAGTTAGATGGCTCGCTCTGTCATCTGCTGTAGAGCGTATTTTACAATTATTTGAGCCTTTCCGTTCATTTTTTTGTAAGTTTAGACAAATATACAAAAATTCTTGAACAATTTTTTCAAATATGAATCATCGGAGATATCAATGTATTTTGTTCATAATTAGGCATCTATTTTCTAAAAGACTGTAGGGAACATATTTCAGCTACAGAAGTTAGTCTTATTTGGAACGATTTTGTCCTTCAATATAAATCACGATTTGAAGAAAAATTTGTTCCTTTAATAATATAAAGATAATTGTGAAACTTAGAGGAATCAAATGTGGACATAATGGAAAAGTGCCCCAAAGAAGTGCAGAACTTTTACCAAACATGTTTCAAAAATGCCGAACAATGGGGTCTGAAACAAATATCGCAGCAAATAACAGTTTTCAATTGTGTTTTTTGACTTTATCGCAAGTAAATTGGACAGATATTGAAAATTATGTTAAGTTTTTATTGAAAGAAATACCTTATATTAAAATTGATGACAATTGTCTGTTTGAAGAATTTAGCAGACTGAATGTATATTTAAATTCTGATAAATTAGAACAAAGTGAAAATCAACATATTGAAATTGATAAAAGATGGGTGGAAATATTTAACAATTTAAAAAATAAACATATTTCATATGAAAATGTAGTTATTCTTGTTGAATTTACATTGTGCTGCCTAGAACTAATGTAGCCGATGAAAGTTTTTTCCTTAGGTAATGATTTTTGGATTAGTGAGAAATATTGTTAGAAAATGATATATTGACAAAAAATATTCATTTAATGGAAAAACACTCTTTTAATAAAATTATTAAAATGGATGTAAATATATTTAGTGCATTTTGTTTGAATTAATAAAATGTTTAATTTATTTACGCTGTACTTTTTTCTTAAATTTTTTCGTTCTCCTTTTCATTGTAAAAATCGGTCACTTTAAATATGGTCACTCTTGCTTCAAACTGATTTTTTCAATGACCGTATTGAAGTTAGAAAAGAAATGTAAATCATATGGCTATTGTCATTATATTTCTTCTTTAAGGTTTTGAAATAATTTTGCTTTTAACTTTAGATTTCCTTTTTGATAATTTGGTAATACCTGTTTTTATAGTTAGTATGGTAATTGGATTTCTTTTCTATTTTTCTCGATAAATCCATTTCTACAAAATTTAATTCTCTTAAAGAAACGAAACAGTGAAAAACATATAATTAGATTCTTTTTTTTTTAGGAAATGAGGTTCATTGCTAGTTTAAACGAAACTCATTTAAATTAGAAACGAAGCCAAGTTCATTTTCTCAGATCCTTTAATTCTCTGAAATCCTTTTCTTCAGAGGCGTACATCTTTTAGATAAATACGGGCATCATGACCTTGAGGTACACTAAAAAATATTTTCTTTCCCATGGGATTTACTCGTTTTTGTTAGCACGAATGTGCCCCAGAGAAATCCTAGCGATCCTTTTCTAACTTGGACCTTCTTCATTTTAACCTATTTTTATGTTTTTCCTATGTTTTGCTAACTTCTAGACCACACAGGAACATTGTTTGGTGTAGCATAGTCAGATTTGGATTTTGTGCCATACACCTTAAATTACACTTTCACATTCCTCCTAATCCTCTGTCTATTTGGTGACAATTTGACCAGACCGTGAAAAAAAAAAGAGAAAAACATTATGAGAAAGAACATAATAAGTATAATGTAAATAAATTAAACATATAAATCAAAATAAATTCACACACAGATATTACAGCCACTAGCGAAGACAGAACAGGTGCAGCGACTCTCTCCTACACCAGCGCCAGAAATTAAAATGCCTTACTTAACTAGCCAGATAAGAAGTCTTTTCAGCCTGGTTGGTGAGAGCACAACAAAAAGCGACTGATCAACTTTCCTTCGGACCCACTGGGCCAGGGTTTGTAAAAACGCTGCCGCATCAAGGTAGCCCACTCACTCTCTTCTCCTCCACGGGGCATGGGATAGAATAACATCCCCCGATTCCTCTGAGAAAACACGTTCGACACCGAAGCGGTGACTTAGGACTTGAACACTAGATGGCAGCATAGCCTGTGCCTAATGATTACATGTGTCACCGAATCAAAGCACTTGTGTCTGCATGTCTAACTAAGACAAACGCATACAAATCACGGCTAGTGATGTTCTGGCTATGGTACAGTTATCCACGAGACCCGCCACTCAACAAGATACAGCTGATGTTACAAAAATCGAAACTATCCCAATCAAAACTCAGTTCAACAGGGAGGGGAGGGATATCTATTACAGTATTGGCTGAAAAGAAATCAAAGTAGCCTTCTGACCAAAATAGCAATGATTATTTTCGTATCATAACGATCAAACTGGAGGGGGAGTATGCTGCGACTCTCTTCTATTACAGCGCCAGAAGTTAAAATGCCTTACTAACTAGCCTGAATTAGGCGTTTTCTTTCTCAAGTTGATTAAGGCATGACAAAAAAGTGACCGGTAAACTTTTCTTTACACCCACTGGTCCAGGGTTCGAAACAATGCTGCCGCATCAAGGCCAATCGACACTCTCCCCCTCCACGGTGCACGGGGTAGAATAACATCCCCCGATGCTTCAGAAGAAAGAGTCCAGCGCCGAACCACCATCATTTGCCATATTACTATAATTATTACTACATCCATAGATTTCAAAACTCACTGTGATTCACGTAAGAAATATAAACTATTTCAGAAAACACATCACATATCACAGAGCCATTAATAACTAAATAGAATCAATATTGGATTATATTTATTTGTTTTTTTAACAACCCCAATTAAATATTAACTTATCAAAATAAAATAACAACGACTATCGAGGGAAGCCATGTAAAAAATGATAATCTCGTCTCCAGGAAAAGTTATTCAACAAATCACGATAGCTTCTTCCTAACTTCCTCTTCAAGGTAATAGAGTCATCTGTCGTTTAACTTTGATTATTAACCTTTTGAAGACGGCGGGTTTTGTGAGGAAAAGGCCCTTAAAGACGGCGCCTTAGGCGATGTTTACTTCCCCCTTTTTTATCGCTCATGGATGGCACCATACATAGGCATACAAAAGAAGCAAGATAATTGCTGCTGTCCGCAGTCAATGGGGATGTTCGCGGCTTAGAAAATCCCTAAATACAAAGAGTCTCCCTTTCTTAGGGAAACATATTTTCTTGGAGATCTCAATTACGATTTCAGTACAAGAAAATTTGAGAAATTTATTTATTTTATTTTTTAAAAAAAGAAATTATTTCCTAACAATTTAAGCTGCTTTTCACCTAGATTTCCTTTTTCAATATTATTAAGAGCATTGAGAGAAATAGCACAAAACAATGATGATAATATAAAGTATTGCATAAAAAAATGAAACGCTTATTTCATTGTAGACAAAGGTACACACAATAAACTAACCAAATTTAATTGATATTATTCAAATAAAATTTATTTATATTTTGATTTTCAGTAATTTTTTTTAAAATAGATATAAAATATTTTAAATTTATTTTTAATTCTTTTAAATGCAGGAATTTGATACACACCTGGTATTAAAACTTAAAATAATCAAATTAGAAATAAGAAGAAAATAATATGATACTTCATAAATTGCACGTAATTATAATCAGTAATACAAAATAAAATAAAAAGCAAAATTGCTGATCCTGTCTCTTGATGTTATAATGTAAAATTCAGACTTTCTCAAATCGATAATGAAGTAAGTTTAAAAGCTCTTATAAGTATTCACAGCATTTGTATAACAATAGACATATCATCATAAATAAACTATGCTCTTTTGGAAACTTCATTATTACTTAATTTATAATTGTTTTTCTCTTTTAGAACATGCCAGAGAAATCTTAAAAATTTAAACACTCTTAAGAATTTTCTTATATATCTTCCATGAAGGAATGATACATTTAATGTATAATTGTCATTTTTTATTGTTCCATAATCCATTATACTGTGATACATTAATATTTATAATATTGAATGAATCCTAAGATTAAGTCTAAATTTTATTAACAAGCATTTTTCAAAAATGAAAACTTTATTTTTCTTTGATCTAATTCTTCCTATATATGCTGAAAATTATGATAAAATGTTCACTAAGGCAAATAAATGAGATGAATAAAAAGCAAAACCATTAAAAAAAAGGTGTTTCGCATTATGCTCTAAAATGTGAGTATCCTAAGGCTATAAATGTTGGCCTTTGTTAAATAGTACCACATTGTAGTTTCCACATGTTTTGACGGTTAGGTCAAACAAAAGGTGACGATTAGGTGTTCCAACATGTAGCAGAGCTGATACGCATTAAATCAAAATCCTTACGTTGCCGCGGTGTGGAAGTTAGAAGTGGACGCTCTAGCTAAGCTATCGTTCTCGTTACTTGTTTAAATTACGAGGACCGTCTTATTACTTTGTCCCTTATGTTACTTGTAAATGAAATATTAATAATTTATCAGTTTACCTACGTGTTCCTAAAAATAAATTCTTTAAATGCACATAAGAAATTTAAAATTATTTTTTTCCCAATAGTAATAAATGTTTCAATTAGTAAAAAAGAGGAAATGCTTTGAATTTTTAGAATACTTCTAGTAAAACGCAAGCAATAAGCTGATATCGAAGACAAAATATTATGACTGCAAACATTTTTAAGTTACCGAGGAGCTTCACGTATCTCGGTAATCTTGTTTATATAAAAGGAATATACGATTCTTATTTGTACTTAATTGTTTCTTTTGCAAGTAATGACAACATACTGGAGCTTCTTACCTTTTTTTCACTTTTCGTACAAAAAGTTATATTCTTAACCTTTAGATAATCCTTACTTTTTATTTAAAATTTCAAAAGAATTGCATAATATTGTTTTAATTCTAAGATTACTGCTCTGATTTTTGTGCGATAATAAACTGATTTTTGTGTGATTTTGTGCATATGATAGAGCCAAAGCCAATACATTCCTACGAAGACAACTCTTTCGATCAACATTCAAAATAATTACAAAAACCTTTCCTTCTCAACGCACAGACTCCTCAATCGGTTTAGAAAAAACTGACAACAATTTTTCTTTACTTTCTTCAAAACGAAGGAAAACTTTAGCTTCAAATATCGTTTTTTTCTTCCCCCCCCCCCACTTCGTCTGGACAGTCCCCTAAGTGACTGGGTCCTTTTTACATTATCTCTCAAAATCTAACATAATATCAGTTCACTGAACGGTTATTTTCAGTTTCCCGATAACGTTCGCAAAGTAGAAGGCCTTCTTTTAAGTTCGTCGGCATAGTTTCTATTTATCCTATGTCCGACAATGTAACAGAAAAGGCAATCACTTTCTAAAGCTTTATTACGGCAATAAGAGGAAGAACCACGGAAGAATAGTTTTTAGGCTACATGAAAGCAACCTTGAAGATTTACAAGAAGGCAGATGTGCATTTCTAAGTTTTATTACACCAAAAAGGCATATGATAATCAATAATGACCAAAACCTGAAAGAATCAACAATAATCAAGAGGGAGAAGCATTCTTTGTCGATATGAAAGCTTTTACAACTTGTTTTTCATGCTCATTTACAAGAGCTATTTGATTCTCTATTCAGAGTTTCAAACGTTCGGGTGCCTTAGAACGCACCCGAACATTCCTTTCTTTGTACTATCGTACATAAAAAGTGTGACTCATGAATAAATAGGCGAGAAAAAAAAAAGAAAACGAACAAATTTTTTTTTATTTCAATGTAACTATCTGTTAGATTCTGATTACATTTATTTTTCAAATATATTTTAGAGTATTTTGCAAATTTTATCGTAATTATTATTATTAAAGAAACTTATTATATTTTTTTTTTAAAAAAAAAACTTCTTTTAAGTTTCGAAAAATCAGGAAATCCAACACTGTAGAACTTTTAAAGTATAATATATAACAAAAGCAAAAATTTTATTCTTGCTTCTAAGGTTTTTGTATAAATCGGGGAATTTTTCTTATGCTAAAGAATTTGTAATATTCGTCTCCTACAAATTTGAAAGAAAAAATATCGGAATTAATAGTTTTTGTTTCGAAGACTCAACTTTTATACATCAATTGTCATAATAAAAAAATGTCGGAAATAGTTTCTTGCTTTTATAAATTCGAAAGACTACAATGTACAGTTTTAAAAATCTATAACAAATATTTTTGTAATTTTTTTTTGTTGCAAATATTTTTTTCTTTTTTTGTTGTTTATACACGATTAAAAAAAAAGTGTTTTTTTTTTTGATGTTTCGATATAAAATTCTTAAAAACTGTTTTTCAATAAGCATAACTTAAGATAACAATAAAAATATGCTTCTGTACAGCAATACATTGTGTAATTATGCACAAATTTTCATCAAAAACAGAATGCAAAAATTGCTTCAAATTCTCCACAAATATATTTTAAGTAGTTTTACAGGTATAAAAGTTAATAAAAATGTAGAACTGAGGTATTTTTAAATCTGCAAAATGCATAGCAATACGTGTATTAGTAAAAAAACATTCATTATGAAAATATGTAATTATATTCTTTAGAATGAAAAAAATAAAATAAAAATCATAAAAAAAAATCACCACTTAAAGTTATAACACTTTTTTGAATAAACTTTGGAAATAAAATTTTTGTGTAACATATATTTCTTAGTAATATTTATATATATTATTATTTGAATAACAAAGTAAAGTGGAACCTTTTAATAATAAAGTGGAACTAGAAATTAAAAATTTATTTCCAAATATTTAAATATTGTTTAAGTTCAACATATTAATCCAATAATTTCATTACAGCGGCTCCTTTTATCACATTATTTCCTGTAAAAGGTAAAATTGTCGCTTTATGGGTTATTTGTGGGTCGTTCCAGATTTTTTTTATTTTGTTCTTCGGAGAAAACCTCATCTTCAACCTCTCGACTCAAATTTAAAGATTGATCTAAATCATCTTCCTCATTTTCTAACTCACAATCAGAATCAGAATCATCAAAAATTTCGTCTCTAAATCAGCTAAAATATTTGAATCTCTTCCGTGGTAAGTTCTCTTTTACGTTTAGGCATTTTTTTTAAAAAAAAATCAAATTAATTTAAAATGAAATGATTAAGTAATCGAGATGACAAAATCACTTACAAAAATAACTATGCACTCACCGCTAGTGAGAATTTGAGTATGAAGGAAAAAAGAGGGATTTTTAGGTAAGGGTGAAAGAGGAAACTCCACCCCCCTTCCTTCTGAATACAAAAGAAACCGGTCAAGCAGATGATGTTCCGGGGCTATAATAGGCCTCATGCTGATTCGAAAGCTGTTTACAGGGGAAAGCACGTCTTGGCCGCTACATCGGTCTGCGCCGGCTTTGAAGGGTATATTCCTTTTGGCCTGTAGATCGGCCAGCCGTACTCAAAAGGTTAACACTGAACCTGTGAAGCATCCATATAACCCTCTTGTACCTAATATTAATGATTTCATTGCAAAATAAATTATTCAGAAAATTAGTTATTGTTATATATTAAGAAATAAATATAAAATGCTCTCGATTTTCATTAGAATTCGGGACATTATGCATTTTGTTTTTATATTTTTTTGTTCAAAATGCTTCTGAATTTTTGTTCGCTAAAAAAATGTGGTTCTTTTTGCTTCGGTTCATGCCATTAATATATTCGCTAAATGTGGTAGGAATATAAATTTGATTCATAAATAATTTGTAATAATTAATACATATTTTCTTTTCCTTCTGCATCCTAAATTAACTTCAATGCATATTTCTATTGAGTAATTTAAAACTTATCAATTCTAAAATTTCCTACATATTAGAAAAGCTTTTGACAAAGATAAAAAAAAATATTTGGTCAAAAGAGTTTTGTAGAACGCTTGTGACGCCTGCTCGATCCGGGCTGCCTCTTGTGCCATAGCTAGATTAAATTACTAAACACTAAGACACAATAATCAATCAAAGAGGCATTAGAACAATATTTACGGAATTTATTAACTTCTATTTACTATAACAACAACTATATATGCTCTCCTGGGGAAGAATTCTATTAACCAAATTCAACCCACCAATAGTAATCTAACAGACTCTTACCACTAATCCTTCTTCGACTTTAACTCAGACTATGGATCAACTATTGAAAACTGTAATAACTAAACCTCTTGACTCACTCTTTCCACCTATTTCAATTCCTCCTTCAACCACTCTTTCCACTTCTCCTTCAGCCTCTCTATCCCGACTTTCAGTCGGAGTTTATATATTTCCTAACTCTTTCGCTTCACTTCATTTCTACCTGCTTTCTATTTGCATATTCACGTCTCATTTTTGGTTGGGCAAAGATTGTTAAACAAAAGCAATCAATCTCAATTAAAAGTCCCCAAGGTTAGTGAAGAGAAACCGCGAATAGCCCAAAGTCACACGCTCACAGTTAAAATATCGTTTTGAGAATTAATATTGTAATTCACTCTTAAACATAGAGTTCTGAATTGTAGTCAATAATATTTATTTAAATAAATCATGTGTTTATTTATAAGAGCTGTTTCCGTATCTGTAATTGATAAAGTAGAATTGGTGAAAAATAATCATTCTATTATTCAAACTTTGTTTTGGAGTATATAGTGTTTTATTGCCGGATCCTTATCTGATATTTGCAATACCCTCATCATAGAATGTATATTGGATAAAAATTATGTAATTCTTTGTAAAAAAGTTTGTATATTGTAAAGCAGTTCATTCGAATTAGTAAATATTGCACTGTCTATTTTATTTTCATTCAAAAAAGCGTTATTCAAATTGTAAAGAATCTATTTTCATTTTTTAAACATTCAGAATAATATGACTTAAAATACATTTTTATTTCTTATTGATAGGGAAATTGTTTTACGGAATGAATATCATATGCATAATATTTATTACGTACAATCTTCCAAAAAGAAAATCGAAATGTACAGCAGCAATTTTACATATCTCTATCTAACCTTAGCAAACATTTCGTCAACTGTTTTAGAAACAAACACGTATAAATAAGCAAATGTTTTAAAATTTTATGTATGAAGAAACGGCGGCGAATATTTTATTTATGAATAATATTGCAAAGTTAAAGAAGTGTGTTTGTAAATTGATTAGGAAATGCTTTCAATTGCATAACATGAAATATTTCTTCATGACATCAAATATTTATTCACGTATGTTATTATTATCAAACGTGTTACATAAAATACTGAGAGCAGTTTACACAATAAATAAAGGTCGCATTTATTATTATTAATAGTAGTTAGGGTGCATTTATTCACCACAACAAGGCATAGATAATTTCACTGGTCCTCGAACAAAGACTTATTAATTCATCATGTTGACGCCAAGTTTGGCTTCGTATCTGATGCGAAAAGATTATCTGAATTTTCCCTGGAATCCACCATATTTCATCTTTTAAATAGCTTATTTTGTCGTATTTTAGGCGCATGATATGTTTTGACTTTATTTAATTTTTAAACAGCTTATTGAAGTTTTATATTAATACACAAACGATTTTTAATCCTTGATCTTATTTAAAATTTTTGTTATTAATTTGTATTTTATAAGTTTTTGTTATTTTTAAAGGCAACAGTGAACAAAGTTCTAAAGTTCATTACCATTTTCCATGTTTGAAAAATGAATATTAGTTATTCTTTAATGGTGGTGAGATGAAATGCTTATAATAGGAGATAAAACCCTTTGTTGTACATCCCATGAAACCGACTAATCAATCACTCTAACACATATAGAATCACATTCTCTTCATTTCAATAGTTTGGAACTTAAAATCTAATTCTTTGTTTTGTAAATGGTTCGTCGTTAGTCAGTTTACTGAATTCTGCATTCTTTTCGGTTATAGCCGCAAAATATAAACAGATATAACTTATACATTAGGATTATATAATCAACAATTAAATTTTTAATCACCCGAAATATTGGTGTGAACTTTCAATAGATTTGATGGATTCTATATTAAATTTTTTAATCTTTTTTGATGGATTCTATAAATCTAGGTATATAATCTTTCTTTATTAAATGTTTCAATTACAACTTTTTAATATTTAATAAAATGAATTAAATCATAAACAAATAAAATGAATTAAACAATAAACAAATAAAATGAATTAAATAATCAACAAATAAAATGAATTAAATAGCAAACAAATAAAATGAATGAATATCAATAAAATGAAAATATCTAGTAAAAGGATTGTAGGAAACGAACATAGACAATCTTCATTACCACATCAAGAGCAATTGGTAATTTGTAAGTCTTTAAATCAGTTTGAATGTATTTAAAAAGCTATTTAATACGTATAGAAATATTCCGTACAAATCATGAGAAAAAATTTACAAGTTTACACGTATCTTAATAAAATTTTAAAAGACTTTTCATCCGAATAATGAATTAATGACGTACTTTTTGTACATCTTATTAGCAACGATTGTCTTAAATATATTATTAAATATAGTTTAATACATTATTTCTGCTTAGTATTTTAAAAAACCATGATAATCTAGTTTAATTTAATTTGAAGATTTGTTAAGTAAATAAATAATTACATTCAATAATTTATTTACTCATTTCAGATATTATCAAAAAAATATATTCGTTATATGTACCTAAAATATTATTTAATACAATTCATGGTAAAAATTATCAGTATAAATATGCCTTGTAAATAATGAATACTTACCATAGAACATTTCAGCCAACAATAATTAATGTTAAAGCACTATTATAAAAATTGTCTCAAATATTTTATTAAATATGGCGAATAATAATTTCTGTTAAATTTTATTTTAAAGATGGGTAATCTATTTGTCACCAAAGGCTAAAGATTTTAGTCAAAAACGAAATGTTGTAGTTGATCACTTTCGAAATCTGTTTTCTTGAAACTTTTTATGTATATATGTTTGATGCATACTTTTCCCAAGAATGAAATTAATTTTCAAGAATATTTCATTATAAATTTCTCCTAATATTTTTATCTCAAAAGATTTTGCATATATGTTTGATACCTGCTTTCAACAGAAATGAACTTAATTTTCAAAACTATGTCGAATTTTTAATTGAAATAAAACATAAAAATTAATTATTTCATTCACCTTTCATTTGATGTATTACCTTAATAAACAAACTAGAATAATTCCAGAACAGTAATATAAGACAAATTGTTAACGCTAGATGATTCATGACAAATACTGACATCTATAATACAATTCAATTTCTATTAAAACAACCATGCAAAAATTAGCCTTTAAATTCTTTAACAATCTCATAAACATCAACAATTATTCCCTACATAATATTTTGGATTACAAATCTAACCCAAAAATTAAAAGACTTAAAAATATTCTTCTAAATTTCTAATGCCTATTCATTCTAAAAAATTCTAACTTTAAACTCCCATAGACACAAACAACATCCTTCTCCACAAATCACATTTAATGTAGCATCCAATCAGAACACGATCTCTCGTCCTTGAATCTCTCCCAAAAAATTTTACGAGCACCGATTCCTGAAACGAAAGGCAGCTACCTCATTGGCTGGTTGCTAAAGTTAAGCCCATAGTGACTGCTAATCTATTCGTACCTATATAAGAAGATCACTCTCTTCTTACTAAAAATCTTAAATTTTATGAGTAATAAATTCATTCCTTACAAATTCTTAATACAATTTTAAATTCACAAAGTTTATTGTTCTTTTCTAATTATTACTATTTTGTAAAAATAACTAAAATTAAATCTCATTTCTGGGCAAATGAAGCTCAGCCCAGCTCCAAAAAATTACAAGATATGGAGAATAAGAGCTATGAGACTCATGGGCTCTAAATAAGTTATGTGTAATCAGGAATCAAGAAATTATTGAAAATGAATAAATTGTTCAGAATTTTAAGGCAGTTGTGAGGCATCCAAATTTTTGCCTCAAAAATTTCAAACTATTTTTTAATCTGGCTTTCTTTCTAAAATGTTTTGGGGTCATATTATTTTAATATTGATTTGTTATTATTATGCAACAAAAGGACATTTGTATAGATCACGTAATATAATAAATTAAATTAAAACAAACTCTATTTAATGAGTTGCAAATAGAAGAGTCCCTTTGGTGGACAAATTCTTTGTTCGCATTGCATTGCTTAGAATAATTTGTTCGTTAAATAAACAAATACTACATTAAATCATTTATTTATTCATTCCAAACTATTTATTGTATTGCGGATAGTTTTTAAAATAATTTAAATATATAAACATGTGGAACGAAACAAATTCTTACTTAAATTATTCATTTAATATTAATCACTTTAATTTGTATTAGTACTTTCAATTAAACTAATTAAAACAACGTTTGTAATTAAGGAACAATTAAAAATTACCAAACTAGTGTTGAACTATTTTCATTCCATCTAATTATTTAAGCGTAGAAGTAAGAAATCTTTTATCAACCACACCATTCATAAAACGAGGAGATAAAGAATAAAAATTTCCGGACAATTTAATTTTTAGCCTGTGGTTCAATATCCTATTGGCACTTACTTTTGAAAGAACAAGAATCTAAAGCATCGCTGAAAAGCGTTGTTAGGTAACAAAAAGTACAGGAATGTCATCCCTTGGTAATTGGAATACCTGTGCCTAGATCATCAGCCAATTACTAGAAATTTTCTGACAAAAAATTATTTTGAGGAAGTGGGATGTCCAAGTACTTTTATAAGTTAGTAGATGTTTTTATTTTGATTTTTCCTCCTGTTTTCTGTCAAATATCGAAAGAAATGATGAAATGCTTAGATATTTTGAAATGTTTGACAGAAATGTTTTAGATTTTTTTAAATGTGATTTAATTAATTTGTTGTTTCAATAATTATGAGATTTGGACAGTGGGAAATTTATATATACCCTCTTTGAGAGATCTTTGAACGTTGTTCTTTAAAATGATATTCATCCAATGCACGAGTAGGTTCAAATGATACCTCATTTAGAGAAAAAATGGCGTTGCTAAGACAAGTTAGAGTCACCATTGTGGGCGACCATACGTTAAATAGCTCACTGTTTCATAGGTTAATTAAATGTAATAGCCATTTGCTATCAAATCCAAAATATGATTGCTGCCCTATCGAGTTGTGACCGTCGATAAGACCTGAATTAATCCTTATAAACCTGAAACTCAGCAGCAATCAAAACAATGAGTTGCGATCGTTGAATTTTCTCCAAAGAAAGAGAAGACGCTCTCATCAGGCGGAAAAGTTATGCCGCAATTTTTTACGATTCGGAGGGCGTCATACTCGTAGACTTCTTCAAAAAAAGGGAAATATGATCAACGAAAATACTACAGAAAGTTACCCTACTCCATTTTCCTATTCCTAATTCAGGAATGTTTTGAACTACCCTCTTAATGTATTCCAGCTATTCAGCCGCAACTTCGATAATGTCTTTTAGACATACATCTGTAACAACAATTTTACGTGACTACTTGTTAGAAAATTAATAAATATTCCAAACTTCAGGATAAGCTTCGACACATACATCTCATATATATATATATATATATATATATATATATATATATATATATATATATATGTGTGTGTGTGTGTGTGTGTGACGTGTGTGTGTGTCTGTGTGTGTGTGTGTGCGTGTGTGCAACAATTCAGCTTCCGTTTGTCGTAGCCGCAAACTCGAAAAGTGGACGATGAGTTTATTTGGTAATTTTGCACAACGTTGCATTTCTATAAATGTGTAATTAACACATCAATCAATAACTCCCGAGACTAAATCAGATGTACTCGTAGTAAAAAAACCAGTAACTGTGTCTTCTAGAGTACTAACCTTTGCTTGAAACGTGTCAAAACTTTAAGTCGAGATCGGACGAAACATGCTGAGTTATCGAGGTTGGAGTAAAAGCTTTTGTGTTTTGTTTAAAAAATGGAAAAAACCTGAGTTTCGTGTTCTGATAAAACATTGTTTTACTGCAAAAAACACCGTGCAAAAGCGGAAATACTGATTGAAAAATGTTACCCCGACTCTTGTCCATCAAAAGCAACGATTTGTGGTTTTGAACGTAAGTCACCGACACAAATGACGCGGAACTCGGTAGACTCCAGGAAGTCGTTAACGGAAAAAAAATGTGGCGAAGTGACAAAATTATAATGAAAGATCGTAAAGTAGTCTGCGAGAGATTGCTGAGATGACAGATACCATGGAAGTGTATTTACTGAAAAGGTTTTTTGAAGAAGTGAAAAGGTTTTTCCAAGGGTGCCGCGATTGTTTCTTGATGGAACAAAACCAGCAACGAGTCGGATGATTCAGAAAGCTGTTTATCGCTATTTACTCGCAACAAAAAAGATTTCGCGGAAAAAAAAAAAAGATTTTAAAGCGTTGAACGATTGTATCACCCTAAAAGGTGATTAACAAAAGGTGTTATGTTGATGAATAAAAAAAATTTTGCAAAAAAGAATGTTGTTTTCAATGTTAATCCCGGGAGTTATTAACGATGTGTTACATATAATTTCATTCCGAAGTTCTACGGGAACGAAATTACTATGTTTCAAGAGGTTTAACCAAGTAAATTATATCTGACAAACGATTATATGTATCAAACCTTTTTTCACTTCTTACATTACTATTTCTTTTACTCAATTGTTTTAAAAATATGTCAAACACTTTTAGTTTAAAACAAACGTACAATCATAATCATTAGATAAATTATACATTTTTTGACAGCGGAGGTTGGACTCACTACCGTCTACAATACGGACAAACCCCAGTCAACATATTTCTTTAATGCTTTTTGTTGTAAAACGTTTTCTACTTGATGTGTATGGTCAAAATAAACGTCATTGTGGATAAAGTATTACTGCATCCTGTGGATTATGAATATTATATCCAAAATGTTTAATTAATGTTTGAACTGGATTTAATTTTATCTAGAAGTGATTGCATTATCTGCTTTCATAAAAATTAGTGTGAGTTGGATTTTACTGAATATTGTGGTTTAATTAGTTTGTTTTGTTAAATCTTATGTTACCGGTGTCCCTTCAGCGACTGCACAATTTTGGTACGTTAACGATTTCACCCTAGCAAATCATGTTTGTTGACTGTTAGCTCTTATTTTGAGGAACTTCTCACATAATCACATTAGTTTGTTTCTGATTCATATTGCTTATTAGAGAAGATGTTTTGTAAAAAAAGAGAGATACTTAAAATGCGTTATATAAATTTCTTTTTTTTTGTTTTTTGTCGTGCATTTTTTTCCTAATCTCATTTTATTGTTGAACGTCTTTGAGAGTCCTTTTAATTTTTCTTAAATATGTCTGAAAAATGTATGTTATGCATTTTAAAATTAATTGTGGTGTGTGTGGAGAGAAAAGGTGGAATGTGTGCAGGTTTTACAATCAATGTATACATAAAGATTTAATTTTAAAAGTCTTATATGTCCGGATTGCAAAAATGAATGAACTCTATCCTCCTTCTGAAACTATTCTAAAAAAAAAGTCTTTTTGTATACATTCACTGCATAATGTTACTAAACATTTAAATTTCTTATAATTTTCAAAATAAATTTTAATTTCATATGTTTAGTATTTTATACTTTATATATTATATAAAATTTAAATAACAAAGGTATTATAATATAATCATTTTACTAGATAATTTGCATTATTAATCAATAAAATTTAATTAGTTATAATTATTTTAACATTATAAATTATATGTTATTTCTACAATAAGCATAATAAAAAAATAATGATTAATGATGATAGTAAAACATGTATAATTTATATTATAAGTATTATAACTTATAATTTTTTTTATTATTTATAGTTATATTTTGTAATAATTTTACTACTACAATTTATCATAATTTTACAATTATAAAGCAAAATTCGCATTATCTATAGCACAATGGCAAAACAAAGTGTTATTTTCTCGGAGAAGGAATCACGAATAATTGAAACCAACGTAATTTTTCTGATGACAAAGGAGATTTATGAGGTGTAAAGAGTTTGCGAGATGACCACGGGGCAGTCTCGCCCGTACCCATTAATGTCTGTGCAGATAATACTTCGGTACGAAAATAAATGGCGAAGTTTTGTTCGCTTTTGTCGCTACAATTCAGTGTAGATAGCGCTCGTCGGGGGCACTTTCCTCAAGTGCTAAGACTAGAGGCAGCTGTTGATCGTACCTCAGTACGATAATAAACAGCGAAATTTTTTTCGCTTTCGTCATGGCAATTCAGTGTAGATCGCGCTCGTCGCGACAACTGAGATATCCCCCAGGTGCACTTACCTCAAGTGCTAAGACTGGAGGCAGTTATAGATCGTACTTCGGCACGACAGTAACCGGAGAAGTTTTGTTCGCGTTCGTAGTGACAATTCAGTGTAGATCGCACTCGTCGCGACGACTGAGATCCCCTCGGGGGCACTTTCCTCAAGTACTAAAACTAGAGGCAGCTGTTTATCGTACCTCAGTACGATAATAAACGGCGAAATTTTGTTCGCGTTCGTCGTGACAACTGAGATCCCCTCGGGGGCACTTTCCTCAAGGGTTAAAATTAGAGGTAGTTAAGCTTACACCTCATTTGTCAATTCCCCGACTCGTTGTTAGTCAGCACGATAACGTACTCAATATAAAATCCTAAGAAATAACATAGATTTAAAAAAGTCAGTATCTAACAAGACCAAAGATTTTCTGTCAACATTCAAAAGAGTACAATGAAGGAAATGTATAAGGTATTTATTTCTCACGGTATATGAATTCTCAACGCTATTTTGCAAAAGCAAATTTTCCATGTACCATACTAGCTTTCAAATTTCTCCAGCCAAATGACAAACATTAAAACATTATCAGATATCAATAACCATTGGAAATGTTTGCTGGACAATTCATCATAAATTCATAAAAAAGGAACCAATAATTGCTAAAACTGGCAACTTGATACATATATTCTCAAGAAACATATATTCTCAACGCTGTTTGGCTAAAGCGTATTTCCTATGCATCATAACAGCTTTTAGATATTTCCAGCAAAATGACATAAACATTATCAAGTGTCAATGACTGCTGGAAATGTTTGCTGGACAATTCATCACAATATTCATGGAAAAGAAACCAAGCATTACAGAAATTGGCTACTTTATACATGCATTCTAAAGGCTGTTTTGCAATAGGAAATTATCCCCGTACCATACTAGCTTTCAAATTTCTTCAGTAAAATCATATAAACATTATCACATTTCAACGACTTTTGGAAATGTTTTCCAGACAAATCATCATATTTAATTAAACGGAACCAAGAATTATAGAAATTAACTATTCGGAATACTTAACAAACTCAGTACATTTACCGAACAAATTGTATTTAAAATTCATCGAAATAATAACTTTTCTTATATATATATTTTCATAATTCTACACTTGTCAAAATTGTTTTTACTAACCATATTGAAAAGAAATACATCAAACAGATATTTTTAAAAGTTTCTTATGTTGTTAACAATATCCTTTATGTCTTTAATCGCTTGCTTAATAAATATTGAAAATTCCTTCAATAAAGTAGGATTTAAAACACTTCTGTGATTTTTTTTAAATTTATACTTTCATTATCATTTAATTATGATTACATTGAGTTTCGAATATATTAATTGTATTTATTACATAATATGACAAGAAATTCAAAATAAAAAAAAGCACAGAAAAGAAATTTTTAATAACTTCAGATAGGAAACAATGGAGATTTTCCTACAAACTGAAATGTTCAATTTCAAATTTTCATCATTTAATCCACACTTATTTAGCTTCTGGTAAGAAACCTGATTTATGTGTTTCATGTTTCTGAAAAAAAATAGTCTTGCTTCCTTAAAAAAAATGGTGAAACTGGGGAAATTTTATTTATGTTTTTTATAATCATACATTTTTATTCCAGGTTAGAAATTTTGTTAAACAAATGCTTTTGAAAAAAAAAATGCAAACGTTTTAAGACATAAAAATCCAATTTTTTTTTGTTTTTGCAAAAATAATTTATATAAATTAATGTTTTCATGTAATATTTCTTAAACTTCTTCGAAGGTTTTGGATATGAGAATGAATTTTTCAAACAAAAAATACAATAAGAAAATTATTTCGGATTAAATTGACTATAAAGTATTCTTAAGCTTTTGCAATGTACAGGCATAAATTTTTGTAACATAAATTCAGTTTTTTATATTTAGTAATACAAATCTAGAATAGAAAAAATGAGACTTCTTTCAAATTTGTACGTGTCAAAATTGACTAATAATACTGACATGTGCTATAACTATAGTATTTAAGAAAACTGCTAAATTTGAATGCAAATAGGAACTTGAAACTTTTTTAAATAAATACAGGCATTTTCTGATAGAATTGAATAGACAGAAGTTTTTCAAGTAGTTTTATACTAATTAGTTATTAAGAAATGTAATAATAGGTCTCTTAAGTAAGAAAGTATTTAAATTGATATTTATGACAATTTCTTAATCTTTCTCTCAATCTCTATCTTAAACTATCAATATTTTTTTTCAAATATATTAATCCTATTCAAAATAGCTTATTTAAGTAAAAAAAAAAATTAAAACGTATTAAATTATATGTTTTACTACGCCCATCGACAAAATAAAAAGTTGCCCTTAAAAAGAAACCAGTACGTAAATTCAAATTAAGGTATTGTTTCCTCTCTGTTATATATGCAACTAATTAAGGTGTTGCCCACGTCAGTGGCATAGATGTCAGCAAACATCTGACCAATCACGTCATTAAGAGCTCTTTAAGGGGTTCACTCAAGTGCATAATTCTGATTCTTTCTAGTGTGTATGGGTTTAATTTATCACTTTGAAGTTTATAATGCCTTTGAGAAGAAAAAGACTTTCGTTTGAACAATTATATGTCTTTGAGGAGGGTCGCATAGTTAGAATGTATGAGGAAAAAGGTATATTACTTAAATTTCGCCATCAAGTGGATTGTTCAACAAAACTGTGTTGCTTCGAATTATTTGATTTGTTCTGATTCACTCTCATCCTTGAAAACATTAAAAAACATTTCTTCATCGAATGATATTGTTGTTGAAATTCAAAAACATCTCAAACACCTCAAAGATCCGAACATTAATGTTTGTTTTTCTTTTGAACGTGGACATTCTGGTATTTATGGCAACGAAAGGGCTGACTTTCTGGCAAAGACTGCCAAGAAGCGAGAAATTGATCTTAAAGTTAATATTCCTCAATCCTATTTTAAAAAGATTATGAGGGAAAGTGTCCTGAAATCATGGAACAAAATATATATTAGATCAAATACAGCAAGCATCACGAAAAGATTTTTTCCAGGCTTCAATATAAGAATGTATTGCCATCACTTCTTCACTAGCTTTAAAATTACGCAATTTCTAACAGGTCACGGTAACTTTAAAAAATATTTAAATAGATTCAATTTAAGTTCGAATACAATTTGCAACTGCAGCGCCGGAAGTGATGAGGACATTGAGCACATTCTGTTCCTGTGTTCAAAATTTATCTCACAGAGAAATATTCTTAAATTAGTTTTGAAAAAATTAAACATTAACTGGCCTCCAAATTTTAGTAATTTAATTTCTAGTAAAAGTTATTTTGTTCTTTTTATCAAATATATTTAAGATATTTATAATCCTTCTTAATTTTTTGTTTGTACATTGTTTACTCACATTTTTTTGTTGTTTTTGTCTATTATAATATACTGTTTTATACTTACTTCTGTAAGCCCTGTGTGATATTTAGTGGTACACAGGGACGTTGTTTGTTATTCAATAAAAAAAAAGTATATTACTTTGGAATGTGCATCATATCAGCCATGCAAATGTTAAAATTTCATGCTGATGGTGGAATGGGGTACAAGGAAGTTTGCGCTTCAGTCATGTAAACTCAGAAAGAACCTAATCAGATTACAGGTAGAGAAAAGCAAAGAGTAGTCCAGCAAGCGCGATGCCCACCAACTGCTAGAATGTCGGACAAGGAGCGAACTGCGATGCTCTCTCTAGATCATCCTGTAGGTGCTAGTACCATTAGAAAGTGACTATATGCTTCTGGGTTGCTTTTACAGGGACCCTTGCGGGGAAATTATTCCAGACAGAACAGAAAAGTTGCCAGAGACGCAGTGGTTTAAAGAAAGAGAAGAATGAAGATCAATCGCCATTATGTGTGGTCTCCATCAAAGCCATTCTGACGGCCCAAAGTTTAATTGAGGTCCCTCACCCTACTCCTAACGGTATCCATTCCTTTTGTGAACGCCATCCCAGTCCTCTAATTCACCTTGACAGTTATTATGTCTCAAGAGATTGTTTCTCAGCCATAAATATTAAGCCATGGACAACAGCAGCGCCAGTTCCTTCGTTCACAGAAAACAGCATTACTACCACGAACTTTACAAGATCTACATGCCAAAGTTCAATCTGCAAGGGATGAGTTGAGATAGAAACCGTTCAGAGCATCTACGATTCCATGTCAAGACATATGATAGAATTCATTAGAAATAATCGTAACCGAACGTCCTATTTTGAGTGTTAAGGATTTTATATTTTAAGGTACACGAATACGTTGGGAGTAAAAAAAAAACCCATCATTTAGAGAAATATTTATACCCATTTTAACTTCAGTTTCTAGGTGAATAAACTATGTTAATCTTATAAGTGCGATAAATTTCTTCAGTTTCAAAAAAAATTAACAAATTTGTAGAGAATTTTGAAGAAATTTTATTAAAATTTCAAACCAGCTGCTTGAAAGTGTATCCAATTGATTTGTATAAATTTAGTATCAAAATAATTATTATGCATTTATTTAGAGCATGAACTAAAACATTTTGGCTACTTAAAAAAAAAAAAATTAGAGCTAGTCGAATAGCTATTACAAAAAAAATGTGCCATGTTTTACAATCATTGTTATACAAATAATAAACCATAATTTAAAAAATATTCTTATTATAAACAGCATTTTTGTTCATGCTTTAGAAAACAATACGAGAAAAGATAGTATGAAGTTTCAAAGAAATTTAACAGTAATATTTTGATTGATTAATTTTGGAGTTTAAAAATATAAAAAAAAATAATTTTGAAGAAAAATGTTTTTTTAGTACAATTTATCATACATTTTCCATATATATACAATTGCTTGCTGAAAAAGTACCACTTTTATAACTTACACCTTCTCTGTTTGCCCATTTTTTTAATTTTTGGATGACTTAATTTTTTTCTTCTGATAACTTTTACCGTAGACAAAGAATGCCATTTTGGCTCTGTTATTCGAACTTCATCGAATTCCGCAAAACCTTTTAATATAAATACTCCAATAGGCACACCGAAATGTTTCAATATGTCTAATAATCCCTGAAATCCCTTATTAAACTGAATTATTGCTATGTATCCTACTAATCGTATTGTTGGCCATGCAACAAAAGCGTCTTTTAAAATTAACTTCCACAGAATTCCATTGAAGCATTCTTCTGCATTATGAGTTATTCCTGGTAAGCATTTTCTAATAAATTTATACCGCATAACTTCATGCGTATTGGTTTGATAATATTAATCAGATTTTGTAGAAGTCCTTCAGACTTATCCTTGTAGATTTGTTTATCATTTGATATAGCTCTTTGTTATTTGTACTATTTCATCAGAGAACTATCCGTGCATTGGTTGTTTTGTATTTGAACATCAGTGAAAAAACACCGCAATTACAGCAAGTTACATTCCTTCTAAATCAATCACATTGCCACGGATAGCAAGACCGTAATATTTTCCAACTTATCGATAAAAGCATCATCCCTTTATTTCGTCCTCCAAAACCTTTTAGTTTTGATTTTCTTATTCTTGTTTCAACATGTTTTTGTATAAGTCCAATACACTCGTACTTTGTTAGGGTATTCTAACCATAAATATCTTTCACAGCAACATACTCCTTTGAGTCTTCGTCGCCAAAAAAGTTTGTATATTGCAATTTCCTCATTTTAACATATCGTTCAAAAAGATGATACACAAGAACAGGTTGCATAGTACCATATGAGCCTTTATGTTTTGTTTCTTGAAATGCAAAGTGTGCATTTTTTTGACATAAATTCTACGTCTAATACCTTCCCTGTATCCATTGAGATAGCTGAGATACATCCATTCAAGGATGAATATCCTCTCCGTTATTAAGTGCAATCGACACACCACATTGAGATAATTCAGTATCATTTGCATTACTTCTAATTTCCAATGTAGCTTCTTTTATTGTATTGAAAGCTACGTAGCTAGCAGAAACTTTTTCTCAAGGAAACTAAACGCATTCTTTGATAGAACGTTTACATTGATAGCAAAGCAAAACATTTTTGGCTGCAGACTTACCTTTTACCAATGACTCTCATATCAAAAACAAATGAAAGATGAACGTTATGAAATTTGTTTACTTTTTCAGAAGTGCAGAAAGAGAAGGAATAGTCTTGGTTTTTACATTTTAATGGATGTTTGGCATAAAAATTGGTGTGAACAAACTTTTGATAAAACTGTTTTATTTATGGATCGTGTTAAAATATACAGTCTGGCCGAAGATTCGTTGACCTTGGAAGCAATAAATTTTGCTTGAACTAGTTACTGGAATGTCAAAAATAAACAGATGAAACAAATGTTCAAAAGGATAATATTTATTAACTTCTCGTTAATGAAGCATTAAAAATGTTAAATTTGATCAAATGCAATTTCAGAAGGGAAAAAACCTCTTTTTCTGAAGTTGAAAGTTAACTATTTTGAGAATTAAGTTACTTTTCTTATAAACAATACGATGTAATTATCAACGCCAAATTGGTCATATTTGGCCGATTTTTTCTCTACCACATTTTGGCTTAATACGTAGCATGACTTTTTCCAAATCGTTTTTGCTAATTTTTTTCAGTTTTCTAGGTTAGCGAGTAATTGAAGGATATAGTACAAGAAAGAAGCTGAACTGGGTATCAAGCTGCCTAGAGCCGAGGAAGCAATGTAACCGAACGCATACAATA
>BMAW01114228.1:0-19056 GCA_019974015.1 Nephila pilipes
TGCTCGTTTAGATAGTAATGTTCAATATCCTTCGTGGCATTGGGAGTGAGTTAGTTTTCTTTCCTAATTGCGTTAAATGCCTCGGTTTTGTAAGCATTATATAAAAGTTGTCGAATCGAATATTTTCCTCTCAAAAAGAATTACACTAGTTAATGAAATATAAACAATCAGACTGTCGAGTAATAAATAGAACGATGTAGAAATAATTATGAGGTTAATTATCGTTTGCATGGTCATTTAAACCGTAAAGTGTTACATTTAAACTGTGCGTGTGTGTAAACATCAAACTATTGCTTTTTTATTCTAAAATATATTTACTTTTTTTTATCTCCGAAAGCCTTGAAGCAATATGATGCCTAACTTCGTAATTTTGAGCCGTGATCAAATGACGAGTAAGTAGTGAGTGCATTTCTTACTCGAAACCGTAACCATTCGGTTAATATGACAATAAGGCACTATAACAGTTTTGGTTTTATTTTTACTTTAGCTTATGAAAAGTAGTAAAATGTAGATGAATTTCATAAATATGTTTAGCAATGAATCGTAGTTATTATCGTTGAAATCAAAGGGTTGTTACAAATGCTGCCAATTCTTTTTTAAACAGATCCGGGATCGTTCCTAGATTTTTTTAAGTAAATCAACTATTCATTCTAATGTTATTTTAAGAAATAAATTTATATTCCTTTTACAGATTTATCGGTGCTAATCAAATTGTAGAATAATCTTAATTTCTTGCATTTGGTTCCTCCGATCAAGTAATAATTTATATGTGTCGTTTACCTTTTAAAACTCCTAAATAAAGACGCTCTCCATTCATTCAGAAGTCCTAGTTTGTTTCTCAGTCATAATAGTCCTGAAATAATTTATTTTAATATATCAAGAAAATTCCCTCTATCTAAACAATATCCAGGGTCGTGTATCGACAAATTTCAAATTTGATATATAACTGAGTTTGACATTGTCTATAATTTTTATTTGACTCACTTAAGTTTAAAAAAAATTGGATATTACGTTATTATGATAATCCTTTTCCAAATGACGTATTAATTACTAAATAAATCGCTCTTTTCTTAATATGTATCAATACTGTATCTCATTTTAGGTTATAGTAAGTCATTTAATATAATTCCATCCTATGCTCTCAAAGCTATGCATTCACTAATAAGGATAAGTAAAAAGAATTTTTTTTGAAAAGTTCAAAAGGAAAATTATTTTGTTCCCAATTTCGAAAACTAAGAAGTTTCTGAAACAAAGACGTAACTTATTGATCATAATCATTAAAGAAGGTGCGATATAATTTTCAAATATTGTTTAAAAGATATACATGGAATATAAAATGCGTGTCACTTTTTTGAGATAAAATGTACATTATGTAATAAGTTATAACTCTACTAAACAATCGCTATTTTTTACTCAATAGCCCATTCTGTGAACTTTGATTTGTGGGAGAAGAGTTTTGTTTCTTTTTATAACACATAACATTTCTAAAACGATAAAACTCGATAAATGAACCAATAATCGCTTTATTAAGCTACGTATACAAAAGAAAATAAATATCTTCAGCAGCAAAGAAGTCTAAGTGAGCCTAAACTAGTAAGAATATTTCACAAAATTATCTATTTTACTCCATTAAATCGTAAAAAAAATTAAATTGCTTAAAATTTTATGTTTAAATTTTATCAATTTCTCTTACTTATTTACTGCTTTTTTCCTGAAACATTATCATCACTATATATGGATACACTGAAAATTAGTTAAATTTCATAATTTAGCTAAATTTTATCAATTAATTCAAAAATTAAAAAATTTTCAATTCTTAAAATCAAACTCTTATTTAAATGTAGAAGTATTTAAAAAATTGCTTTTTTTCTACTGTATGTATCCGTATGCTTTGAATGGTATTTGGACTCGATTCTTCTTTCTTATAAAAAATGCAAGAGATTCTCGGAAAATTAAATATTGGTTGATTATGTAGCGTTTTTTAAATAATTTTTTCCCTAAAAAGGTAGTGTATTTCATCTACGTGTTATAAATTCAATAATGTCTTAGAATATAATACTAAGTAAAATAATACATAAGATATATATAAATATCTTATAGTGTCACTATTTTCTCTACTCATAGAGCATTCCATTTTAGCATACATCAAAAAATTGATTAATTTTCCATAAAGTACTTTTGTACCTCATGAAAATTTATTGAGTTATAACTATCCCTTTTGGAAATTGCAATTTCCCATAATTTTACACTTCTGCAAATTAAATAATCCAGATTGGTTTCATTATCATCAATTTTTAATTTATTTGAAAATGTCGAATTATTTTTAATGTTTTTAATTATGTACGAAGAACATAATGCAGGAAGTGTTTTTCGAGTAAATACTTCAGACACATTCGGGATATAAAGAAAACCTTTTTTTAAAAGGGGATCAATAGTACTTTTTCCTAACCAAATAGCCCCGTTGGTGTGGTGTAGAAATTAAGAGGAGAAGGTGCTAGCTTTAGTGTCTTTTTGAACACTTGTCCAAGGTTCAAAATTACAAGGTCCATCACTGAAGCTCCTCCCCCCTCCCTCCCACTGTGTTGCTACTTGTGCGATAGTTAATAAAACTAAACTAATCCAAATGGTATGTATAATGACAATCAACAATTGAATCTAAAAATGGCAATTAAAGAAGGATATCTTATTGGGAGTAATATAACCATCTTGAAAAGATAAACAATGTTAATAAAATTCAAAGACATGAAACTACGCGAAGAATGTAAATTAGATAAGAGCTATTTTCATCTTTTGTTGTAAAATTATTAATTCGATAAACTAGCATTATTCATTATTTTCTATATTATAATTTTTTAAAATATTTTTTAATAATACCGGATGTTTGGTATCAAAGGCATTTAAGTCGCCTAGAAATTAATATTTAGTTCATTTCCAAAGATTTTTCTGGGTAATAAATCTTATTTGTGTGAAACCTAACAGGTAAAGTTATTCTTATCGTTTAAGCTAGATTCTTATAATTAATCAATTTTCTCAGTATGACAGTAATATAAAATCCCTTTCATGTAAAAATTAAATCATAAATCATTTCAGTCATTCAAATGTTTCTGTCAAAAGCCATCCAAGCCGGTTTACGTATTTTAATATTAATTTACTTAAAAGAAGATTTTTAACGAATGATAATCAATTTTAGTTCATGGTATATTCGAAATATTAACAATTCATGGAAGAATGCTCTGAAAAGCGATTAAATAAAATATAAATTAAATATGTTTGAGTATTCTTAGCTTCTAATACATTTTTAATTACAATGCATACAATAAATAATTATTAAATAAATCTCAAATATGTCTGTACTAATAGTACTCTATATATCTTTAACTCTCTCTTAGAAATTAAATTACGCATATAATTTTATTGAAAAGCGCATTTCATTCAAAATAAAAAAAAGATCTAAGTCAAAGTAACTTTTCAAATAATAACTATAAGTATTGATGTATTTACTTTTCCCGATTTTCCGAAAATTATCTCCTTTTCATTTGAAAAACTCTGTATTCTTAAAAATTCTTTATTTTATCCCTATCTTTAATTAGTTATATTATTAAAATGTAACAACTAGTTCGATAGCTTAAAAGCTATGAAAATGTAATTAAAATTTGAAAAGAATATGGCATTAATAAAGCATTTTAAACCTTTGATGGAGATGAAAACTTATAATTATGCATGAGTACTCATCTTAAGCTGTTATTTTCCATTTATTTGATTTTGCTTCCTGACACTTGGTAATTTCTTGGAAGAAGATTAAATTTACTTTGAAATATTTTGAAATCATGAGAAAAATACTGGGTAACACGACGAAAGTTACAAAATGACTTTTAACTCGCTTTATTTACTTAATATATTTTTGAGACACTCACATTGGGAAATTAATCAGTAATATAAGCTTTTATTTTATTTATTTGAAGTTTCTTCTTTATTTGTTTTATTTCAATTATAAATGATTTCATAAAAACATAAGAAGCTTAAATAGACTCAACAAATATCAAAAATTTAATCTTTTGGGAACAACAGGAACGAAAATTGCTATTTCACGAGCATGTCTCTGACAACAACCTTCTTATTTACGTTTCTTAATAACTGTAATAAAATTCAAACAACGATTTTTGTCTAAGACTTAAATGTTAGCCTGTTTGATAAGATGCGTACGTAATCCTTGTATATACAGGTAACACTAAATATTTTAAGAATAGAAAATTTTAAAAATACCATATTCAGTAACCCTGTAACCATGTTATTTAATTACAATTTTGAAATATATCAGAATATTCTACGAAAATATTTCTCAATAACATAAAATTTTTCTTATGTAGAGATAGAGTAGTAAAAACTAATCTCCAAAAATTTGTTGAAAGAAATCCAGTATGTACTTTCATTCTGAAGGAGAAATATATTTTGTAAGAAAATACACTGACAATATCATGTTCTGAATGTGCTAACTATTACTCCACAATAGTTATATTTTCATGGTAATCATGATTTTTCTTTAATTCTGAGAAAGAAAAATCCCAATTTTTCTTACACAAGGAGACTAAGATCATCAATGAAAGAGTAAGAACCACAAATTGTGTTTAAACCAATAAATCTTTTATAAAGAAGTACACTACATAAAAACAACGATAATACGAGAAGAAAAATGTTGAAATACAAGCAATTGACCAATATTTTACCAAATAATCCAGTTTTTAGCAATAATTTTGCACTGAGGTAAATAAATTGTATCGGAACAAGAAGCATACTTAACGAAAATAATACTGAACTGCAAATTAAACCTTGAACCAATCAGGCGTAATTTGCTAAATTTACACAATCTAAGTTATCCTATAATAAAATCTAACTTATTTAAAAAAAAAAAAAAACATATAAGTTTAAATCATAATTTAAGATAGTTTAACAATGATGCAAGTCAAAAAGAAATAACCGTATGAAATCCGTGAAGGAAAAAAGATGTTAGTATTAAGGTTCTAGACTTCGTGATATATCTCTGTGTTAGGTTAGTAATATTTTATACAGTGCTTAGTTCGTGTGATTTATGGAAACATTGAAAGGAACCTAAACCATTTACAACAGTCATTACTCTTTCTAAGATAATGACATTTATCAGATCTACTTAAATCTCTTCTAAGGAGTCAACGTTTCACGTCACTCGGTGTTCTAGACTTGGAAGAATAGCTTTTTGAATGGATCGAAGTTTTTTCAAACAATATTATTTAATTCTGGACCAGATGTTGATTACGTATTCAATGAGAAGTTTATTGTGTTTTATTTGAATTTAAAGTGAACTCATAATATATCGAAGAAAAAGTTGACTTAGAAAAATTATGTTGATTGACTGTCGTCTACAATTCAAACTAAAAAAACTTTAATAATCATTCTTAAATTGATTATAGTGACAATTGTGATCTGATATATGCAACTTTTAATATTAATCAAATTTCATGTGGAAAAATGATTATAACGTACATAATTTATGGATTTCTGGAAGCGCATAAGCTTTGCAGCTTTTAATCTCAAAATCTGCTATATTTTTGAACATTGTTTTAAGGTTAACCTTGCCAAGAACTGAATATTTTACATTACAGAAAATTTGGTTGAAGTCGAAACACCCATGGAGACGAGATGTTTTTGGCGATATTTTGCCAAATGTGGCTTCCCTGTTTTTTCTGCTGTATGATTGCTTTATACATGGCAACTCTTTTGATTTTCGCCTAATTTAGCGATTTTTAAAATCACGCCAAACTGCATTTTCCCCGAAAAATTTAATTAACAATTTAAAAGATTATACAACATATTTGCGCTATAAGCTATTAAGATAGGACTGTAGTTACTAGTTTGTTTTAATTTGTTTGTTTTTTTGTTTTGTGCGATATATATAGAGAGCAACAAAGGCTATTATTCCCTTTTTCACAGATTCTTTTGATTAAATAAAAATCAAATTATTTCATCTTTTGCAAGAATGCTCTGAAATCGTGTTTATTAGCTACGGTTCTCTCTAAAAATATTTTGAAATTAATATTGAGCCGTGGGTCTACCTTGAGAATATTCCAGAGAAGATTTCTGTGTGGGAAGGGTAATTATTGCACAAGTCAAAAGAATATGTTCCAAATCATTCACGTGGATTCATGATCATTTTGTTGATGATTCGAGCGCTTAGTATTTCTTCTCTTCTATTTTTTCGTCCATTTAGATATTATGTCTATGGTTGGGATGTTTCCTAAAATTTTGAAATATTTGCTTGAATAAAAGTTTTCATTAGCTCTTTTCATTTTGTCATGGTTAATATCGCTATTGATGTCTTCTGGAGCAATATAGTCAATGTATACATTGGATTCCGTTGCTGATTTTGCGAGATAAATGGCCTGTTCATTCCAAAAAATTTCGAATGTCCCAGAATCGAAAGCAGAATAGTCTGAGTATAAAAATGTAACTAAATGAAGATTTTATTGGCTAGTTTATGGATGACTTTTGGGGATTTTATATTTTAGTTTTTTTTAAATGCTGATAGCACAGAATAGCTAACAGATTTTCTTTTGATTCGGTTAAGTCATCTAAAGCTAGGCATATGACAAGTGCTTCTGCTGTAAATATTGAATTGATATGATTTACTCTGTAAGCGAAAGATGTATTTTTCGTGATACCTGCTATTGATGTCATACTTTAATTTTTTGATGCATTCATAGCTATTAGGAAAAAAACTCTGAATCTATGATTCCCTATTTCCTCAAATTGTCCTATTATTCTATGAGTTGGTAAGTTGTTATTTTGAAATCAAAATTACTCTGTATTGATCTCCCAAGGAAGATCCGTGTAATATATCAATCTCCATATGAAAATACGATATGGAGAGAGTCAGGGATTCGCTACCTACCCTCCAATATCCATGAAATCGACAATTATGGCGGTGGCTGTGTAATGGTCTGGGCATGCATCATGTTGGATGGTCGCACACCTCTTCACGTCTTTGACACATGCTCTGTGACTGGTGTGAGTTATAGGGATGAGGTCTTGGAGCCCTATGTTTGCCTTTTCCGGGGTGCAGTGGGTTCCGAGTTCATCTTAATGGACGATAACACAAGGCCCCATAGAGCTCTTCTGGTCGACGAACTTCTCGAGAGTGAGGATATGCGCCGGATGGATTGGCCAGCCAGGTCTCCAAACCTCAATCCCATAGAGTATATCTGGGACGCTCTGGGGAGGGCAATTGCAACTCGCAACCCCCCTTCGAGAACCATCCAGGAACTGAAAACAGCGTTGGTGAATGAGTGAGATCAATTGCCACAGGCACTGATAAACTGCCTTATTTCCAGTATGACATCATGCTGCAAGGCGTGTATAGCTGTAAGAGAGAATCATGCCCCCTATTAACCCATTTATTTTGTGTATTCTGCAACCGCTGTTTCAGACCTTCAGACCCCCATGAGTGTTACGCACAAACATGTGTGTCTAATATAACTGTTGAATGTTTATTTTGATTGTATTACATCAACCTATGTTCACACCAAATTTTATTTAAATCTGTCCAGTAGTTCTGGAGATTGTAGATAAAATATGAAAATTCTCTTAATTTCTTACATCAGTGTAATTCCGAGATATAGAACAGTTTATTTAGTATATTGTATTCGTTGATGAGCAAATCTAAAGGACGCGGTTCATGAGGAGTATTATTAGATGCAAAGAAATCGGCAAACATATTGGCCTGAATTTTAGGTTCTGTGATATATCTGTAGCGACTCTTGTCAACAACAACGTCAGAAGTTAAAAGACCTTACTCAACCAGCCCGATGAGATATCTTTTCGGCCTGATTGATAGGACAGTCAACTTCGGACCCCTTGGTCCAGGGTTCGAAACAACGCTGCCGCATCAAGGTCAACAACTCTCTCCCCCTCCTCAGAGTCGGAAAACCACCGGCCGCCGAATATCTATTATTAACTTGAAGATTATTTAAATTTGATTCTGGACTTTTACGAGTGGAAAATTTCTGCAGGAATGTTCTTGAAATAAAAGTATTATTACATATTGAGTCCAAATGTAATTTGTTTACGTTTTTTATATGAAATCTGAGTTTACTTGAATATTGCTGGTATTTACTCCGCAGTTTGAGGAGAAATATCACGAATGGTCTTCTTCCGGAAAACATTTTTTGAGCTTGAAGAAATTATTACAAGTGTTATTCCACCATGATGGAAACGATCTGTTTGATAATCTAATATTTCGAGTATTATTTTTAATTATTTTAGACATGGTTTCAGTTAGTTGTGTCTTGTCAAGATCTTGGTTGGTAAATGTATATTGTGCTTGTTTCGTTACTTCTTGCCAATCTACTCGTTTTACATATTGCTTATTCTGCTCGAGCAATGAGAACTCTGTTTAACAAGGGGGTAATGATCGCTTTCAAATGAGCAGTCTAAAACATTAGTATTAGTATGTCCAGAATAGGTTGATGAACATAATGTAAGATCTATTAGAGATGCTGTACCTATATTACTTCAATGCGTGGGAACAGTAGTTTTGAGGATAGTAAAATTTGAGTCAGTTAACCAATTGAGAAAGTCATTACTGTGTTTAGTAGAATGATCGGATCCCCACATCGAATGTGATTGAGGTTAAAATCCCCAAAAATGAAGGCCGGGTCTATTACTGATTCCAAAAATGTTTTTATTAAGGAAATATTTAATCTTCTCGGTGAGTAGATATTAATTAAATAGAAAGATTTCTTATTTCTATTTTGAACAAGCATTTTTAGATATTGCGTTTGCGCTACTTGTGTAGGAACTTGTCGGTCAGAGATATTCTTTGGAACTGCAGTTAGCAGTCCTCCTTCAGTTCTATCTGTTCTGACTAATCTGAAAACAATTTTTTTTTTTTGAAAATTGAGCCTGTCTTCGTCTTTTAAATAGGTTTTCTGGAACAGCCAAAAATCTACTTGTGAGTAGGGAGGGAAATCTATATTTAACCGTATATACTTATTCTTAGGCCTCTAAATTTCAAATGTAAAAAGTTCATAAATGAAAGAGAAAAATAGAAGAAACTTTTACAACTCGTAATTTATATCCTTCCCTCAAGGATATATCACTAAATTATAAGAGAATGCAAAGCTCATAATCTATAGTGCAATTCGGAACAATGTATAGTACATACATACAAACTTGGTTAGTTAATCAATTCGTACCCTTTTTCTGTGTTATTTGGTGCTGCCTGATTATAAGACATAGATGAAGTTTGATTACCGGCACCTTTTCCACCTTTGTGCACCTGTTTTTTTCTGGTTAGGGATGTTGTACGAGTCCTGAATTCCAAGATATTGCTTAAATGTATGAACATTGTTTCTAGGTATTTTTGAAAAACCTCCATTAAAAAAGTAGTTTGTTTTTCCAATGCAATTTGAAAGGAATTTAGCATTTTTTTCAAATTTTTGATCCAAGATTTTCTGCATATTATCAGCTTGCGACTGATTTCTCAATACCATAGAATAGTTTTCAGTATTAGTAGCTCGAAATCTTTGTCTAGCTTCCAATAATGTTAAGCATTGCCTGCTTTTCAATTCCCATATTTACTTTTCTTTAATATATATAAGACATTGTGGAGAGTTAGTTGCTTGATTTCTCTTACAATTGATGCATCTTTTATTAGCTGTGCATTCACCGATTCGGGATGTGCCGCAATTTGCGCAAGTTTCAGGTTGTTGACAAAACCGAGATTGATGTAGAAAACTAAAACATTTAGAGCATTGTCAACGTTTATGGATGAAAAGTTGAATATTATGGCTTACGAACCAGAGTTTGATTTTTTCTAGTAACATTGTTCCTAGTATGTAATCAACGCAGGAGAAATTTCTGAACTTGTTCCAGATTTTATAAATTGATGTATCTCTACTATATCTACATTGTTTGTATTTTGTAATTCAGTGACTAAATCTGTCAGTGAAACATTAGTTGGAATTCCGAAAAGGAGAAATCTGGAAATGATTCCTTCACATATGACGTTTGCCTTAATTGAGATATTTGATAATTTTTCGTACAACAATATCTGTCCTGCACATACAGGATCTGAGGTAGAAAGTTTAATTTTATCTTTTCTGGTAAACGACATGTTTAGGTTGTTCGCATGACTTGAAGTTTTACTCTTAATTTCTGTGTGTAATAATGGGGGATTAGAATTCGGAATAGTGATTGTCCCTGATTATTCTCCAATAGAATATATATCTCAGTTATTTTCTTGCTTTGAGTTCATTTTATACGTTCTTTATCTCTCAATGTTGTTTTGAAATACTTATCATTTCACGTCCCCATCATGATCTTCTTAGGAGTAGTCAGCTGTTCACATCTTGAGTCACAATATACGAAAGACCTAGATTGGGTCTGTTCATTACGAAAAAATAAATAAAAGTAGTCTTACCAAAATGCTTGTATTATAAAATACTCGATATTTCACTTCTTGTGAGCAAAGAATGAAACAAGAAAGAAACGCTAAAGGTTTGAATGAAACTTGAAGAACTTCTACGATTTTCAAAGACAAACTTTACTACTGCTTTTCATAAGTAGTTATGTTGCATTCCACAAACACAAAGTCCAGCAAATAATAAGATGGCTAATACACAAGTAGCAAAAAACACCCACTTTTTTCTACTCACCACCTTCCTACTTCAATAACAATGGCTTTGAAAAATGCAATTTCTTATAATACCGAATATTCAGAAATAGTAAGCGATTAAAAAAAAAACTTCAGCTTATCGCCATTTTTTCGTCGAACTCCAAAAATCTTTATTGCTGTTAATCTAATTACGAGCTATCGTTAGATCCAGGGCTTTCTAAAGAATTGTAGTGGCTTAGCTATAGCACACTCATAATTATCAAGTTAGTTCTAAGTAGTATTAAATATTATAAATATTTCCAAATAAAACTATATTTCAATTTTTTTATTTATATATTAACTTTATTATATCTAATGTAATTTTTATATTTTTAACTGTTTATTTTCATGTATTTTTAATCTTTAACATTTCGATCTGTATAAATACAAGCCTAAATCTTAAAATATTCTTTAAGTTGTCCGAATTTGGCAACTGCTAAAAGAAAAAGGGAACAGCTTCCCTATATGCCAGAAAGCCACCATTTGTTTTTTTGGCGACCAGTCATTTCTCGCCAAATAGCGGGTTGACTGGTCGCCATGTTAGGCCTAATCACCCGATTTGGCGGGGAAAAAACCGAAGGTTGGCGGTCGGGCATATACCAAAGTAGGGCCAGAAAAAGCAACAGTTTTGGATAAAAACGTTATGGAGAAGAGATTTGTATAGCTATGATCAATGAGAGACTTTTGTGAGAGGGTTCAAATTTCTTAAAAAAGGGTATTTTTGAACAACTGAACGAATCTTCTTTTCGCTGACAACTGGTAATATTTTATACGCTTATCGAAGTTATACGTTATAGATGTTAGAATCATACGAAAGCAGCGTTTTTCAATTTTCAAGGCTACAAAAAATCCAACTTTTATAAAATTGGAGGACTGACTATATTTGATTATTGGTTAAGCTCGTTACACTTTAGTTTTTCTTTTCAATTTCTTTTTTTTTTTTTACAAGTTCTACAACATTTATTTACAAATTATTTATCTGTATTATATCCCAATTTTGATACTGGTTAAAAGTTATATTGACACTATCACTTACTAGGAAAAAAATCCGGTACTTTTGCATTTTGCCAGCTCAAGCGATAAAGTCGCCAAAAATGATACAACCGGCGCCAAATGGAATTACGTTTTTTTATGTGTACACTGCTTTTTGTCACCTATAAAGTCTGCTTGGCGAGATTTGCGCTGGCGAAATGGAAAAGTACCAAAAATCCTTCTAAATACTGAAAATAAAAAAATATATTAATAATATTTATTTGACTCAAGTTTAGAACAATTTTCCATCTTAGCTAATCGGTTATAGAATTGGAATTGACAAAGAAAGTAAATTATAATGATATTACTTACGAATTTCTATAAATCATTTGAGAAAATATAATGCAAAAATTTTTTATATTTGTTAATAATTGATATCTATAAATACATTTCATTTTAAGTTACTTCCAGTTTTTAGTCTTTATGCAGAAACTTGTAAATTCTCATATGAGATTTAGGTCTTGCGAATGTGTCATCCCGTCGATAATTTTATAATCAAATTATGTAACTGGAAGTTCTGCAAAAAGAGTTATTATGCGTTTAAACTCTTTGGATGCCTGTGTAACTTCACCCTACTCAGCCTCAGTATAGCACAATTTTCTTTATGCATACATACATACATTATGATGCCCTTTTTTGTTTTATAATCTGTTTAATGGATCTCAAATTCATTTAAATCAGAATTATTTATAATTTTCAAGTACAGCATAAATTTGTGCAATGTAATTAAATTGAATATTTACAGTTAAAATGTTTTTTTATTTGAAACGATTTCATCTTTATTATTGAAAATTCACATAAGTCAACTCTGCACTGGCATCATTTTTTCTTGGCCCTTCTCATATCAAATTGAGAGTAAATAATTCGATATAAAAACCAACTTTTTTATATGGTGGCAAAGTTTATTAGAGAAAATTATTGAAATATTAGTTAAAACTGTTAGTTATTTTTAACTTTAAAATTTACTTAAAAAGAGACATTTGTGAGCGTATTAACAAATTCATAAAATCAAAACATGCATTTGAAAGTTTGTAAGTCATTCTATTAAAAAAAAATGGGAACCAGAATTCAGAAAAAATTATTGTGATAAGGCATGGCGCCAAATATTGGAAACTTTCTTTCTTGCGATTGATTACTGACTAAAAGTCAGCAACCCTTACTATCTCGGAGATAGTAAAGGGGAGATAGCATCTCCCCTTTGCGAGTACAAAAGTTTTACGATACCTCATGGGGAGTGGGGAGTGCCCAGTGTTCCCAGAGGGGGAAAGAAATTTTTCCCTCAATCCTAAAAGCGCGGAGAGGAAAGAATATTTTGACTTATTAAAACTATTGAAATATTAGTTAAAACTTGTCGCAAACGTCTAAATATTGCATTGTTAGGCGAGTACGAACGATTCCCAAAATTTCAAAGTTCTAGCTTGATGGGAAGTTGGTTAAATTAACGATCGAAAATTTGATGACGCACACACACCAAGTGAAATTCAGAAAAATGTTTTAAAAATTTGATGACGCACACACACACACCAAGTGAAATTCAGAAAAACGTTTTAAAAACGAGCTGCTCTTTCCGCTTTCCTGTTATGATTGTGATAGGCTGTGATGTTGGGTTATTCGCGATTTCTCTTCACATCCCTCGGGGACTTTTATCAGTTTGAATTTCACAAAACTATAATTTCTTCGCAACCGAAATAATTTTGCAAATTTGATGAAGAAAGTAAGTGAAGCGAAATGATTTGTTCTGATTTATAAAAGAAATAGAATTCATGGATATGGAAAGGAGATAGAGGATAACGATTTGCTATCAGGAAATTGTTATTTGGATTAAAATCCTTCTAATAGTTAGGTGGATAGAAAATTCCACTAAAAGTAGATAAATAGAACTGGTAAGCTAAGATTTCTTATTTGAATCCTGATTTAGGATTACAAGATAGATTAGGATCCTAGAGAGAGAGACTTCAGATATTCTACAGTGATAATAAATGCTGTTTTGCTCTTGCATGTCTTCAATTGGATTTTAGTAATTTTTGACTAATATATTAAATTGAGAATGGCGCAAGAGCTGAAGGGTAGACGTTATAAGGCTTAAATTAGAAAGGGGGGAACATAAAGTACCTGACGGTAAAACTAACAGAAATAAGACAGGTAGTTTAAATGATAAATTTATATCTATGGAAATTCTATTTGAAATAATTCCACAAGTGGGAAGGAAGTATGGAAAGTTATTAGAGAAATTTTTGATCATTCTTGAAATACTGAGAATAAACTCATGAACTGATTTTGTCCTGAAATTCAGAGATACTTGTTATAGTTATAATATTCTATTTATCAATAATGTACTCTTCATAACAACTTCAAAGCTTTCGTTCTTACTTAAATTCGAGATATCATAAGACCAGAGTTTTCAGATCTATCCAACCTGACACTCTCGAAGAAATGTTTAGGTTCAAGACGCAGAAAAGTCTGAATTTTTAATTTCGAAGACTTACCGGATGAAGATAAGGTTTCAGAGATTCAAACGTGCCATCTGCATTCTCAATGATGGAAGTCATATACTTACAGAATTTCGGCTTAAAATTTTTAGAAATGAGGTTTATCAATGACAGGATGTAAAAGAACATTGAATTCGAGTAAAAAAATTTTGAATAAAATTATGTTCACACGTAACAGATATTATCTATTTAAAATTATAAAATGACTAAAAGTAATAGATTTTAACTGTCTAGAATTCTTATGTTATCTTCCTTTTTTTAAATTTGAGGAATAAGTAAGAGAGAGTGCAGGCTTAAAATATTCATATTATAGTGAAGAGCGAGTGGCTAGCTCGAGTGTCACCCTCGATTTCTAAAGGCAGTTGTTTACCCGGGGGTGCAAAGGAACATTGATTTTTTTCTCGAATTTGAAATATCTCAGAAAATAATTTTTGATTATACTATTATAGATGTTCTAAAATGTAAAAAGAAAAAAAATGAACTTTTTTTTTCTTCTCTTCATGCTTAAATTTTGTTCATTATGAAGAGAAAAAAAGATTTCAGAGACACGAATAGAAAAATCTTTGCTGTCTCTGAAAATGTTGTCTCTGGCTCAGTGCGTAGGCGAAGAAAAGGGGGTGCATTCCTGCGGAAAATGTTTCCTTCCTTCCTCAACTGTTCCTGAGAAAGATTTACAGAAGGCATTCTTTATTTCCAGACAGTTAACTATGAGTATATAAAACAAGTTTTCGAGTAGGTCCCTTTTGCTGAATTGAATCAGCCTCAGAAAAAGTCTTAGATATTTTGCAAAAGCACAAAAACGGAGAATAAATATAACTTTGTAAAAACAAATGTGCATAGAATTTTTCATTTTAATATACTAGCACCTTTTTAACCAATTTTTAAAATGCGCCTTTTTTTCAATCATTAAACAATTTTTACCATTTTTCATTGATGTTGGATTCCATCGATTCTGGTAAGTTGGAATTTTTTTCTCTTGGTATATTTATTATTTTCCTTCAATTATCTTTAATTTTGAAATTTTTATAATTTGGATAAAAATTGTATCAATCATGAATACTTTTATAAAGGCTAAATGATTGATATATAGTATTCTTTAGTTATTACCAAGTGGTAACTCTATATTAAAAACATTACTTCTTTCATAGCAATGATATGCACCCCTCAAAATGAATTTCTGAATGCGCCACTGTCTAAAGCTATTATATAATCATTAAAAGAGGGTGAAATGAAGAAAGAAACAAAAAACAGACATATATAAGACTTTGAACATAACAGTAATGTCTTTTTTTTTTCATTTATAAAATGACAAATTAATTTTCAGAAGTTGATTCCATGATGGAAATTTATAAATCTCGTTGGCTTCTGCTTTACATTCACCATAAAGTAGTTATAACAACTGAATTGCAGTTCTGTTGAAGCAATATCTTTGCAATTGCATGCAACATAAAAACAGTTCTGACGGGACTATATTTAATAAAATATAAATATTTCATCTCATCCGGTGATATTAAATAATATACTGGTTATTTTAAATATAGATTACAAAATTACAATAAGGTAGTTTTTGAGTTTCATTTCATTAACAGTATCAAATTTAGAATCTATACAGAGCTCACAAAAATAATTATATAATAATTATATAATACCATTATATAACGAATGAATGTCAAACACTTGAGATACATTCTTTTATTCTTCTCAAATTATTAAGGGGCGTTTTGTTCCCCAGTTAAAAAAAAAAATGTTTGATGTCATATTAATCATCTTTTGTTTTCATAAACTGTAAATTGATTTCCAATAATTTCACTGCGCTTGTTCAGTAAAGAATAAACATAAACAATGATGAAGATTTTTATAGTAAAAATAAAACATTTCTCAGAGTAGCATGTGCCGAAGAGAAATTTTGTGGAAACAATTTTTGTGGAACAAAGCGGAGATTACTCGATTTTTAACCGTATTATAAACATCATGATTAATTGCATGAATGAAAAATAAAAATTAAACAGCAATGTAAAATTTTTTAAATTACTTCAAACAATATAACAATAATGGAATTAAACATATTTTGTTACACTCAAAATGTTTGGTAAGTTATAGACAGCATTTCCAAATCTATGGCAAGGGATTTTGTTATATTTTTAAAAACATAATTTACTTTTCTATCTGAATACTTTTTTCTGATATATATCAATAGACGGTGCTTCTTCTTATTACAAATCCAGTTGTTCTTGAAAGAAAAGTTACTTCATATGAAAAAAAGTTTGACGTGTTAAGTAAAAAATCAAATAAGTAAAGTAAATGTATGTATTGTTGCAAACATGAAATGATGCTTCTCTGCAACACCTCTCTTTTTACGGAAAAGGTAGATTTTTCAGAGATATCACCAGTCAGCAAAAGAGAGTTTTAGCAATTGACCCCTTTACCTTGGCGACTTGGCGAGAAACTAAGCGACATTGGCGACAAATGGAAAGAAGGTGCAGGAACCTTGACGAAATATCGATAGGGAAAAAAATTACTGACTTTTCGAGAATTTTTCTATGAGACTTCGCGGCTGGCCAGAAAGGTATAAATATGTCGAGAGCATCAGTCGAAAGAGTCAGTCTATGAGTAAGTCTGAGGGATTGGTCTGTGTACGGAATCAAATTGTCTGTGGAGTCTGATTCGTAGATCTATCGGGGAATCGTAACCAAGTGAATTTGCTAGAGATTTGGCCTGAATTTAGCGCAACTGTTACGGAGAGTCTGCCTTTGGAGACTCTCTTGAGGAGATAGATTGAAAGGTCGACGGAACGCTGGGTGCAGGGAGGTGTGCAGGGCGAATTTGTGAAGAAGCAACGTGTGTTTACTGGGAATCGTTGGAGTCTGCCCTAAAAGGGCAGAATATTGCTGCGGTGATTGTCCGCAGTAAGGAGCGATAAGCTGGTGAGCTTAATGTTGCTGTATAATAGTTGTGATTGTACTTATTGTGTGTTTTGTTCCTGTACCTGTGTCATTGAATTGTGCAAGTGCTGTGTATCCGTTATTGTCCGAATTGTGCTATCTCTATATCGTCCTGAAGATTTACGAATAAATCATCATTTATCGTCATGAATTTAACACCACGTGCACGCCTACAGGAAAATACTTTTTCCGCAACAGTATCATTAGAATGAGAAGTACATATTTGATACACATTTTGTGAAAATATAACAGATCGACTACCTATTATAAATGTTATAATTATTATTAGATTCAAAAGACTGACTGTATAATACAATACAGTTATAATAATTTCATTAGGTTTACTTAAGATATATTTACATTAATTACTAAAATATATTTCGATTGATCATCTGCTTACATTATACTATCCGAATAGAATATCATTGTCTGCTTTAATAATGCCTCATTTGCTTTTATTTTATTAATTAATTTAATAATTAATGTTTATGGCAGAATCGACGATTTTTATTCTTTTTGTTGCTAATGTGTGCAACGTTTTGTACTTGGGAATGTTTTGCTTGTGTGAATCAGGAATTCGAAAAAGATATTTTATTTTTTTTGATAGTAGATGCTTCTGTGGAGCCTAAGGCCTTCAATGTATGCTTACTTTAGGATAGTTAATGTTCGCTTTGAATCACTTTACTTTTTCCAAGAGCTTAACAGCTATTACTTTTAGCACAATCTTCAGTGAAATTCTTTTCTATGGTATTAAAGCCGTGAATTCTTATCAATAATCCCAAATTTGTACAATATAAAAGCAAACAAAATTTATCAATTCCATAACTATTTTGTTAAGCATATCAGTTTAACGTAATTTATTTGCGAGATTTATTACTAAACAATCTTGGAAAACAGAGTGCAAAATAAAAATAATAAAAGAATCGATCAAACGTAGTATAAGAGAATGATAATTCAATTTTTAAAAGAACAAATAAATCTAAAGAGAAATTCATTCAATTTGCTGATTTTTCGCATATACCTTACTTTAGATTATTTAACAATTCACGAAAGCCGAAAAGCTGAATAATGAGGTAAAGAAAAAGTAAATTTTGTAAATGAGTTGAAGGAATTGATCTGTGGAATATGCGAAAGAAGGATGATCTCAACCAGCTTCTGATTTGTAAGAAAATATTAACATATTACTTTTTGCTAGGTCAATGAAAAGAAATCTTGATTAGTGTTTTTCGAGGGGGAAAAAAGAAAGAAATCAACATTTTTCTTAAAGTAACAGAATATTTTTTTAAGAATCAATTTTAGAGCATTGATATATAACTGTAAAAGATTTCCCGCATATTATACTGTCCAATGAATTAGACTTCTTTGAAATAACATTCGCTTAGATACATTTTAACATAAAAATGTCTTTCATATGTTCAATCATATGATTATAAAACCTGAAGCATGTATCATGTTATTTCTTCAATCTTATTTACATATTTGAAACTACATATTTCAGAAAAGAAAGAAGAAATGAGAAAGTCACTTAGTTTATTTCAATCTATTAAATGTAATGGAGAAAGTATTGTGGTAGAAAAAATTTAAGTTCTTCAGTTTTATTAACGTATTTAAAGCTACGTATTTCAAAAATGGAAGTCATGAGTAAGTTACTAATATTTAGTAATTCTTTTAATTAAAAGGGATGGAGAAAGTACCGTGATTGAGAAAGTTTTATAGAGCGGGAAAAGTATCAAAGAACACATGAAATCTATTAAATGCATAATGGTATTAAAAGTACCTCAGCTTTCTATGATACTTGGTAACACAAAAGTGGAACGAATAAAACTTTCAACAGAGCGAGAAAAGTTGCCACATGTCTACAAAAATTATTCAGTGTTTTGGAGAAATATAGGAAAATCTTTTATGGCTA
>BMAW01114229.1:0-17662 GCA_019974015.1 Nephila pilipes
ATATATATATATATACATGCACACAACTCTTTTTTTAAATGGTAAATGCGTTCCTTAGAAAACCGTGCAAAAAAATTTGTGTAAAAAACTACATGCGATGTTTGGTAAATTTGAGGATATGTTCCATAACTTTAAGAAATAGAGTAAGATGAAAAATCTCTAAATAACTTCCCCAAATACTGCGCAAAAAGAGTAATAATGAAATCCATATTACATATTTATAATACGAAAACAATTACTCTTTTTTATTAAGAAAAAATTAAAATTAGCGTACATTGAAAATTAAGTCTATAAATACATAAACACATAAAAATTCAAATTGAAATTAGGAATAAAACTGCAAAAAATTATTCATTGCTACTTGATAACAAGGGTGCACGTTTATTACGAACTGGATCAAAAGTATTATCATCAGTAAATGTGTGTGTTTTGCAGAACTACAGGCTTTGATTCAAATGAAAAAGTTCGTTCGTTAATAATAGCCTCTGTTGATACTTTTGTTGTTAAAATGTCTAATATTAGTTGATGTATTTTCTCATTTTCTCATGTTCCTTATATAATTCCTGATATCCTGCTACACAAAATTTAAGAATACGTTGAAATTTTAAAGAACGCTTCATATCAGATTCATAAGAAAATATTGTTCTATACTTAAAACATATTTCAAGCCTTTTCGAATGAAATGATTCGCTAAAAATTGAACGTCACCTTCGAATTCGTCATTATCTACTCGAATTATTGAAATGAAAAAAATGATTAGAAATTTGTAATTATATATATATATATATATATATATATATATATATATATATATATACATCAAACATGAGAGAAATTGTAATTTTAAGGATATTTTAACATAATAACATGTTAAAACAATTAATAATTTGTTAAAAGAATGAACATAGTCGAAACAATGACGTGATGGATTTTCAATTTGACTGGGGATTAAAATGCTGTATTCAAATTGAAGTACAACGAAACAAAGAAAAAACTATTAAAAAATTTGGGTAATTTACGTTACTCCGGAATACGAAGTAAACAAGTCATGAAGTAGATCAAGTCACTGACGCATCGCATGCGTGAGCGTAAAGCGACCATCTTCTGATTACACTGTCAAAATTAGAATTTTAAGAAATTGCAAAGGGGGAAGGATTCGGACAGATAAAAAAAAAATCCGTATAAAAAATATATTGGTGAACCAAGTTATTTCAAAATCGTGTAAAAAAAGACCATGTAAAAAAGAGTTGAGTGTATATACATCAACCCAAAAGAAAATTGTTATCACATTCGGACTATCATTATAAAAACTTTGATTTATATATGATATGCGGAGGAGGAGAAGCGTGTTTGTGAAATAATAAATATGTTTAACTTTTTTTGGCTTTAGAACCAAATAATTTGAATGGGCATTGTGTGTGTTTTTTTTTCCTTTGTATCTTTGGAGTATATACATACGGATTGCACTGATACACATAGCTGTACCAAACTGTATGGGATTTTTTTTTCTTGCTGTGAAAATACTTGGTGGACTGAGTTTATCCGGTAGCCGTAAATAGTTGTATAAATAACTAACCAATCGATGTCATGATTTAGAGAGAAATTCTAAATGCAATGCAGAGAAGAATTACCGTTCCCAAATATTTTTTTCAAAACTCTCTGAATTGAGAATTGAAATCTTTCTTTCCATGGTATGACGTGATATATATGGAAAAACAAGGTGTTTGGAATATTTTATTTCGGAGAAAAATTTTACTTTTCATTCAATATAAGTCTTAGTGAATTTATTATGTCTTTTAAGGGTTTGAAAATTCTAAAATATTTTCTTCGATACTGATCTAAGTATTTGGAGTCAAGTTTAAGAAAATTATTATGTATTTATACGTTTTAACGCAGTCTCACGTTATTATACTTTTTTTTCATTGTTTTTAATATTACTTGCCTTTTTATGTATATAAACATGCACAAAAAAGGATTTCTTAATATAAATATGTGGAAATTAATTAGCAATTGTTAAAAATATTTAATTTAAATTATGTTTTATAATTTGCTTTTTCAGCCTCGTGTAATGTTTTTGTATATGATTAAGGTAATCCAAAGTTTCCGAAATAGTTATTCTTACAAAAATTATTTAAGCAGATTTCTATCTTATTTGTATTATAACTTTAGTTTAAAATCATTAAACAGCTAAATATACTGTATTCATTAATTTTCATTATTAAGTATTGCAAATTAAAGAATTTTTACTGAAATTTGTTCTAATATGCAAAATATAGATTTATGTAAAACAAAATTCTATTGCTTATATATGAATTTCCATTTTGTAATACATATTCATGGCATTGGAGAAGGTTGTGTACTATGATCTAAGAAATCTTAAAATCTTAAGAATGTATGGATCATCGGGATAATTTAGATGTTACTAATCCAGTTGTTAAATGTCATTGTACAAAAATGATTATAAATTAAATTCATTTTCTCTACCTTGCAAAATTAAAGCTCCATTCCTTTGTCGCTTTAGGAGTGAAAATTATATGAAGTTCAAATTTCATAAGGAAATGTCAGGAAATTTCTGAAAAATCACTTTTTTCGTGAGTAATAGTTTTAAAAGTCACCAGAAAAAACAAAAAAAATTTACTTTTAAATTTCATTGGAAAATTAAGAGGCGGGTAACCCTTTACGGCCTCCACCAGTCAAAATTGCATCATTTTGTAAATCATGGGCTTCAATTGCTTTATATCTAGATATCTATATTTTTTTTCTGATTCCTTAAATCTTGAGAAAATAACATTTTTAATTAATTATACATTATTTGCATATAGCATCATACTTTCGTAGAGTATACTGATCGTAGGTGATTTTCAATTCCTTAACTCTTAGCAAACTACAAATTCCATTATTTAATCATTTTAATGATAATGAAAGAGCCTAACTCTATTGTTTGCACTTTCACAAATAAATATTTTTGTATTACTAAATATTAAAAATGTAAATGATATTCTGATTTTTACAAGGAAGTCAATTCTATGTACCATTTCTGGTTCTGCAATTTCTCGTATAAGTCTTAAATTCTACGCTCATTACTTTGTGATAAACTTTAAATATGAAGAAGTCAATAAAGACCGGGAACTCCAAATCAGAATTAACAATTCAGCTGAATAGAATTCTTATTGCTCTTAACGGAACATAGAAAACTGAATTACGAAGTAATTGAGTTTATAAATTAATTAACATAGTTGATAAACTGTAGAAAAGAATTTTTCCTAAAAAAAAAGTATCAATGTTTAGCAGAATTAATTGGAAAATAGTCCTAGAATCTTGGCTTCAATTTCATTCGAATTTGATCAATGATTCCAGTGATCAACAGGAAAACTCGTAAAGTTGCCTTTTACTACATTCATTTACACTGGAGATTCTGTGATTTTTTTTTTTTTTTTTTTTTTTTTTATTTTAGAAACTGCGAGATTGGTGAATCATTAATTAATATGTATGAACTAATTCATTAGTTACTCTCTTAACTTTTAAAGATAATCTATGGTTAGTTTGATCTTTAATATCCCTCAGAAATTCAAGAGTAATGCCTTACATTTTGATTTTAGGGCTTTTAAGACTTGAAGAATCTAAATATCTAAGCTTTTGATAACTTACAATTCATTTTTTTTCGTATAACTAAAATAACATTTTATAATTTCTTCACTATTCGAAACTATCCGGGTGATTTTATTTTGCATTTTAAGAAGAGAAATTTATCAATCTATTTATGCAAACATTTTTAGTGTTATTTAGAAAATTTTATTTCGCTGAATGTATGAAACACTCACTTAATAATTTTAAACTCCATAACTCGAAAATGTTCTTGCATAATTTTGTAAGATTTGAAATTTAAGCAAAGTATATCATGAAGTAAAAAAATATGCTTGAAAAATGTTATAGATAATCAGTAAATTTATTTTTAGAAATTAGTTAACAATGTGTGTAAGCTTGATTGATTAATCAAATGACATGTAATATAAATAAAAGAAGAATGTTATAAATATCTAAAGGTACAAGAAGAACAATACAAATATAAGAATGATATAAATTTCTTCCTCTTAGAGTTGTGATTGAGAAGTTTATTAAAGGTATTTTTAAGTACACATGTATATTTCTAGACAAGGCAAACAATTATACGAATATGAAAACAATGGTTTAATCCTTTAAATGAGTTGATAGTGTTTGAATGACATTTTTTTGGAATATTACTACAATATTTTTAAACTCTTTAAAATTATGCATTATTTTTTAGAAAAATACACTGCAATATTAATTATATAATTGGTTATACAATATGTTATTTGATTAGCAGTTTCGTATTAAATATTTAATCATAATATTTAACTCAGTTTCAGGATAAATTAATTACTTTTTAAAATATTTGAAGACAAATGTGTGATTATGTTCGCTCTCGTATGTATTCTACCTAGATTTGCTCAAGTATTGTTAAAAGTGCATTTTTAATTAATTTCTTTCTTTTTCCAGTTTTTGCTAATACTCTTAAAATATTATCAATTGATGCCAAGTCAAGAAAATAAAAGATAGTATTGCAAGGGAGGATGTGTTAATAGTACAACCAAAGAAACTTACAAATTTCTTATATAAGTTAGATTTTAAAGCATATTTGTACACATTTAAAGAGCTGGAGCTCTTAGAGTGGCTGCTCTTTAATCTCCTGACGGTCATTATACTTAGAAGACATCGGCCAAATTCTTGCCCAGAATAATTATAACATGTTCTGTCTAATATCAATGACTGAAATGGTGGATATTTTGTCTTAGAATCTTATATCTTTTCATGAATTTTTAATGAAACTAATTTTTGAGAAGCAGTTAACGTAAAACGAACGTTAACGAAGCAGTAATAAGTAAAAATATTGTCGCTTAGAATGAAAGTCAAATAAAGGCTACGGAATAAAATCTCAACTCGAGAAAGAACTTTATTATCTAAGTGTGGAAATTAGTATTAATAACTTTCACTGGAACTATAAAAACATTACATTTAAATATTAATGTAAATTTACTACAATTGAAGACAATAGGAAACAAAGCAAGACAATAGGAAAAAGAAAAACTATCTCAAATTTCCAGCTTGGCTAGAGGCATATACAAAAAGGACACACTTCGCTTCAGTTCATACTTTATCACAAATTCTCCAGAATAAATACAGCTTACAGGACTTCTGTCGACGAGGGTTGAATGGAGACATCGCTAATAGGATGCATGTATATAGGTTTATGGCACAAAAACTCATTTTAGATCCCGTGCCTTTAATAGGAAATGAGTATCACAACAATATTTAAAAAAGTTTATACATTACAAACATACACTTTGTTTAAAATTATTTATTTCATGGATTAAGTTATTTTTGAGAATTTACTACAATACATTTCCTTCAGTTCTTATTTTAAAGCGGTTATAACTCAAAATGAAAACTATTCATCATAAGATCATTATTAAATTTTTATGAAATATATATTATTACATTTAGAAATATTATTTTATTTTTCATTGTAATATTCTAATTGCAACTTTAACTACATTAATATATAATAATTATCGGACAGTTTTATAGACCCAAGAATGTATTTTGTTTTTTCTGGATATTTAACACAATATTGACCAAATAAAAAATAATGATTAAAACAAAATTAAAAAATAATAGATTTTTAGTTAACATTATAGCAGAGTAATAAGAGTTCTATAAAATAATAAGAGCCATAGGAAGCAAAATCTCATAGTATACCACATTGTCTGAATAAATGCGGACTAATTAGATCAAAACTAATTTGCTGCACGATTAGGTACAGAATTATTCTCATCAGAATTATCTCTAGTCCAGACATACTACGGATTATCGTTAATCGCTATCGACAGTATTGCATTAATTCCACCGTAAGTCTATTATCTATAAGTAAAGACAAGAAACAGTCTAACAGAGGATTGCGAGATATTCTAAATTGTCTATTAATAATGTTATTGTAGATGATACAATTGAGGTCTTATTACAAACAATATCATTATGATATGTTGTAAACTAGGGAATGCAACTTAAGTTTTTAAACTATTTAAGTATGTTTGCGTTTAATGATACATTTTCATCACCATATATGTTTTAAAATGTTAAAATAATTTTAATGTGGGATTAAATAATTTACAAATGGAATGATGAAGGAATAGAAAAATTGATAACTTCTGCAAATCATTATAATTTTTGTTTACCAACTTGATAGATTACGATTTATTGAAGATATTAAAATGTTCAGCGATTGACTGCATCAGGTTCAACAAATAGTTTTTACTCCTCGTGAAATTGTTCAAAATTAAATACAGAATGGTGTAAAATCTCCAAAGCTGAGCATTAAGCCTATTTTTCATAATTTCACTCTATATGCATTGGAAAATGGGACTATATAAATAGTATTTTAACCATTACTCGATCGTATTTATTAATATTTTATTATCTTGAATTTTATTTCTATAATAATGCTATTCGATCTATGGCTAAACCCAAAGAATTATATATTAATTTTCCTTTCCTTTTACTGCCGTTACATGTAAGATAAAGTAAGAAATTTTATCATTTTTCAGTTGAAGGCCATACACATTTAAGCCAGTTATTCTATGTTACATTCAAACAAAGTCATTAAATGCCTCAAATAAAATCAAAGCCATTTAATGAGAGAAAGTATTCAGAACCAGGGATATTTGATGGGTATACTTAAAATTGCTTTTTTATTTACATTTTTTAAGAAAAGAAACATTTGATATTACATTTCTCTCTTATTTTCATATAGTATAAATAAACTTTAATGAAATAATAAATGTATTTATATTTTGTGCGTAATGTGTTTTTTTTTGTAATTTTATGTGATTTGATTTAGTATGATTTCATGTATTCTACAAATCCAAACATGAAATAAAGAGGAAATGCACTGTACGTCTGGTTCTACTTGTTGACCACCTATACATAAGTTTACCAATTTTTTTCAAACCTTTAGATGAACAACTCACAGAAACTCTATCACAGTAATATTTTAAAGCATTTTAGTAGTGTTTAAAACAAAATGAATTAAGGAGTTTGATATTAAAGTTTACCAACAGAGAAAACAACAAACAACAATTAACGAAGATATATGAAAGATGGGACTTTTGACAATACAAATACGCCCTGAAAGATTAATATTTTAAGAAAAATAACTATTTCCTTTTAAAATGTTAGAGTTTAATCATTATTTCTTTTTCACTGAAGAAATTCAAAAACTTACACCATTTAATTTTTATTCGCTTCTATTTGATTAATTTTTTTCGTCTAAACTGCTTGATCACGCAGACAAAAAAGTTTTGTTCTATTTCTAATTTTAATTTACGCAACATCTTAAATGGTAAAAAAAGCATTCTTATCCCCTGTATTTTTGTGGGGAAGTTAAATGTATCGACCATTCTTCCATTCTATAAATGCCATTTATATGTTCAAAACAGCTGCTATTTGATACAATGATAATTTGAAATTTCTATTATTTTTTCTGATAATGAATTTTCAATCCTTCTTTTATTCAGATGACAAATATAAAAAAATTACATTTGAATGAAACAAGATTAGTTACTATTAATTGTTTTTTCTAGTTTTCATTTTTAATTAAGTAAAGTTGGAAAAAAATAGCTTTTTCCTATTTTCAATAATCCAATTATAAAAGTAATTATTGTGTGAAAAAGTATTATAATAATTTCGAAATATTCATTAGATTTTCTTACTTCAACATTAACAGATTTTTTTTCATATTACTACTTTTTCATGTTTCAAAAAACAATAATGAGTGTAATTATTTTTAATTAATTTGGGAAAGCGTGTACTGAGAAATAAATTATTATACATAATATGACGTTTTGTTACATGACATAACACAGAAAGTTTATATTCGTTAAAAAAAATATGTTTTGCTATTTATAACATTAAATGTAGATTTAATATCAACCAAATAACTGTAATGTTAGAATTGTTGAGAGTATACGTAACTTTTAATTATAAAATATGTAAGTTTTTTTTTTTTTTTTTTTACTTTTCTGTGTGTATTTATTCCAAACTTGTTGAGAATATACATAACTTTTAATTATAAAATATATAAACTTTTTCTTTGCTTTTCTGTGTGTATTTATTCCAACCTTGAATAAATATTCAGTAAGTATTCAATACTAATTTTGAATGGTACAAAAGCAATTGTGTGCATTTCCCTAATACTGTCAAACGCCAAGGTGCCCTAATACTCTAACTGTCTGATTAATGGTAAAACAGAGAAATGTTACAACTTCTGTTCGTTCAAAGACGTGGAGCAAAGGTAGAAGGCTGATTTAGTTCCGACTTCGCTTACTAACTTTAGCTGTGCACAGTGGAATATCCTTCACCTCTAGGGTGAGTTTGCCAGAACTCTCGACGTAATTTGGCCAATCTGACCAATGCCATCCTCTCCTCACGTTGAGGTTACTAGGAGGGTTATGTACATCTTCAGAACAATCATATTGGCATCAGCGGTAACGAAGTGGCTGATACCTTAGCTAAATAGATCATTTAACTGGCTTTGACTTCTACCTTCTTACTTGTCTACAGACATGCTCAAGAATTTCATATATTATCGAACTTTCTCAACATACACCTCCGACACATGACTGTTATTGGGGAAAGTGGTAGGGAGGAGCTGTCAGTTTTTGAAAGTAATGGGGTCAAGCAGACAGCGATATGAAGATTTGTAAGCGGTCATTTTAGGTGCCACCAATTAAAACAGGGGAATAAGATCTTCTCCTTCAATACAAATTGTAATTCTGAACAATTATCCTACGAAAATGTTCTTTTTGGTCTGGGACTTTTTTTTTCTTTGAACCAAGCGCCTCCTTTTTATTTTTAGCTTTTTGAAAATTTTTGGATCATGGATCTGATCCAGCCTATTAGAAAAATAGGATAGAATTACATCAACAACAGCACAAATATAATGAATGTGTTTCAAAATTTATTTTTCTTGTCATGATTGCTTGTAATTTCTTTAAGCTATCTGTCAAAAATCATGAACTTAAAAGCTCTTAAATAATATGTATCTTAAGCGTAAACATAATAAAATACATTTCCATTATGAAAATTTATCATTTTGAAATCATATATATATATAAAAGAAAAGTCACAATGGGTCTTCGGAGAATAAGCAAAGAAAATTGAATGTATACTTGTGCTAAAAATTGTATGTGCATTTTAAAGGACACGAACAAACATTAATGTTTCATTTTTAAGTCTTAATTGGACGTTATTATTGTATCTTATTTACTATCTGATTTCCGCTTTATTTTTGCAGTATGTTTCAATCAGTAGTTTAATAATATTTGTCCGCCGGAGAATGAACTGCAGATAATATAATTAGAGAGCAAACTACTTCCAATGAATTTATTTTTCATAAAGAAAAGAACTGTTGAATTCTTTAATTTATCAGCATAAAATTTCAATCAACAAACCTAATGACTCTATAATATAGTTTTCATAACTAAATATTAAGCAGTCGACCATTTCCTAATAATATATTGTATTTTAAAAAGTATTTAGAACGTTTTCAAAATTATCTATTGTTTTAGTTAGTATATTAATAAATTGCTGTCGATATTGTATACTATTTCAGGATAAAATTGTTCCACATCTACTAATAATGTTTTTCCAAGCAATAACAAAAGAAAAAGGGAAGGTAGAACAAAGACATCTGGTCTGTGAAATTAAATAATTGATTAAAGCTAATGTAACTGTTGAGTGAGAATTTCTCATTCTTTCGAGGAGAATCTGCGACAGGAAACTGTTAAAATCAATTTCATTGAAGATAAATGTACTCAAACGTTCGATAATATTTCAATGGCAAATTAAATACCATTGTTCATATTATCAAAATGGTATTAATAACTCAAAATGCTAACTAAATAGGTACATCGTCGCTTATTCAAATACTATACAGTAATGATTTCATACTATTACGAGTATATGAAATTTTAATTAAATTACTTGCACAGGATATTTGTGTGTACATTTTACAAATGAAAAATTCACTTACAGAACACCAAAGAAGATTTGAAAATTTGTATCCATGACCCCATTGGCTAACGATATTTTTTTATTTTACTTTGTGATTCTATCGCACTGATACGATGCTTGGCTGAAAAGTATTTAGACTGAGCTTATAACAAGAAAAATATTTGCAGTACAGCGACTACGATAACGTTTCTTTGTTACTGGATTCTCCCCTTTTTCCAAAAACGGTTTGTCCGAAATCACGTGTTTGATGGCTTGCCTCAGCTTCGTATTTTGTAGGTGGATGCATTTCGTACGCGGCGATTGAAAGAAAAGGCTTTGTTGATCGGAAAATGAATATAAAATTTTAGTTTCGCTTGGGAAAGAGTGCTAAATAGACTTACGAAATGTTGAAGCAAGTGTACGGTAGTGATACATTATCGCTAACGCAAGCTTTTGAATAGCATGGACGTTTCAAAGAAGACAGGAAAAGTCTCTAAGGCAAATATCGCTCTGGACGTCCACAGACTTCTCGCTCCACTGAAAACATCTAAAAGGTTTCTGTAGCGAACAGGCTTCAAACAATAACACAAATATCCCTTTGTGGCTCAGTGTTCCACGCAAGGGAACACCTTAACTGATTCGTTTCTCGAACCATTATTTTCATTAATAAATGGATAAAAATTGGTATCCCATTTCACTTTATCTATCTACTTAAATAAAAGATGATAACATCATACAAACCAATCCATAATTTTCAAATATAATACTTGATGTAGAATCTTATATTAACAAGGAATTGTGTCTGGTTTTTTTACAGGTACAAAAATTATTGCTTGAAAAGCAATTTCTACGTAAATTTGTTGGCTATGGAGTCATCTATTTATTCTATATTACATTATTTTTTATACCAAAATCCCATGGAGCATCTTTGAATAATATGGGGGTGTTTCCTAAGCGGGAACACTGTGACTCTAGCACTATGCATGTTATGCAAGAGTAGACGATGACACACAGAATATCTGGTTTCTGTTTTTCTCTACATAGAGTAGCACACCGACTCCAGGTTTAGTAAAATGTCCAGGTAGCATGAAGGAAACTTTTGAATCCTTCTTCGTATATGTACTTACTATATGTTTATCATTAATAATTTTTGTTGTATTGAAGTCTTAAAGTTTCCTGGAGAGATAGCTTCCATTTATATAATTCTGCATCATCTTAAGACCAATATTCTTCAAATGGATCATCTGCTTTTTTTAATTATCAAAAGCAGGATATCTCCTAAAATTAGCTTAATGTGTAGAATTATAGTTATTAGTTTTATAACAAAAAATTCAAATCTTAAACTAAGTGTAAGAATAAATTTTAGTAGCTAAGTATAAGGATAAAATTTCTGCCATTGTGTTTTGCATTACATTTAGTGTTATGGAAATACATAAATATTGCTGGATGATTTCATTCCAAGTCTTTATCTACTTGTTCCTCATTATATAAAATGCATTACCATGTATTTTCATGAAATATTCCATGATGAATCTAATACTCGTATATGTGTTTATCGAAATCCAAAATTAGAAATTTTTTCGCCTAGTTTGTTTTGAAATCTTTTCATTCTATTTTTAAGATAATTATTTTTATTTTAAAAATGTATTACTTTAAAAAAATGCATAAATTCATTGAAAAACAAATAGAAAATACAAATTTATCATTTATAGCACATATGCATAAGATAAAATGGAAATACTGCACATTCACAGGAATTGAATAAAAAAAATTCAGTTAAAAGAGCCACCTGAAATTACCTACTTAATTCACTCTTTATTAGTTGCATACTTAATACATGTTATTCAAATTAAGTTGAAGTTAAAGATCATATTTCGAACCTCACTGCAACATTCAAACTAAAGTTATACAGCTAACAACTTACGTACTGAATAACATTATAGATACGAGCATGTAAGCACTATTAGAGTGTATGATTCCTGCCAGAATGGGGTGAAAATATAAATTAATTATGATCTTTTAAACAAAATTTGAAAAAATGTATTAACACTCATTTGAGTTATTAGACATTTTCAGACATTTGTTCAAAAATGATATTAAATTAGTTTTTACATACCACAGGAAAAAATTTTATTTTTCAAACTAACTAATCACTTTCTTTACTGAACGCATTATTTTTATTCATAAATTTGTTTTTAATCCAAATAAAATGGACATGCATTTTGTTTTTTTGTTTGTTGGTTTTTGAAACATTCTTTTCAAACAGCAACATAATATTTTACTTTCTAAGATTTAGAATATATTAAAAACTCATTCATTTGTCCCATTAACTTTTTAAATTGCCTTATTAATTCATAATATAACAAAATACTTATATTAGCATCCTCAAGATAACTCAGTACATAATTTCAATGAATTTGCTACAGTATGAAGGTAGCACGAAACAATTGTCAAACATGCATCAAAAGTACGACATACTGGGATATAAAAACGTTAACATTTCAGAAAATTCGAACAACATATGAGGGAGTGTATCCCATATACAATGTTTAATTTCATCTGAAATATGTATAAAAAAGAAGGCTGCATTATGATTTTCTCATTCAGAAATCTCACATTTTTGAGTTGGTTTTATGCGTATGGAACGTGATAGACCTTGTTCAAGAAAGGGAAACTCCTACCAGCTTGCGTTGAAATTAACAGGGGTAGAATCATAGGCTATCGGGACTACGGGTAAATGTTCTAAAATATTTGTTTCCGAATCGGTCATAACCCCATAATTGGGGATTTAGAAACGATGGGTATATGATAAGAATCTCTCAGAATATCTAGCAAAACTAGCAACTCAGGTACTCAGCCTCTAACTCTTCGTTGGACAGATAGATTGTTTGCAAGGTCTTCGGAATTGTATAACCCTATCACATATCCTGATATAGGAACTTTGCTCCATCTCCTGACGAACGTACAAGTTGACAGCAGTATTACACAGTGTCAGGTCTGTGGCTATTGATGCAGTTTCATTTGAAGCTGCAGAAGAGACATGCACAGTTAGTTGTACCCTGAAAATTGATCATGACATACAAGTGAAGTATCGACATATTTTCAAACAAATCTCAATTATGATAACAGCTTCAAGGAAGGTAAATTCATATGGTGGAGAGACCAAGATGAATCAATCAGCTACTACATTGTGTATATGGGTTGCCATGGGGGAAATATCCCTGTTACCTTTCGTTCACATAGATTGCATTTTTAACAATTCCTTTGCATGTCCTTCATATTCGTATCAACTTGTTGGTACTCCAATTTCGAGGCATCTCAGAAATGTTTTTTTTTTTCAAAAAGACTTTACACGTCCATATATCACCCCTGATTCCTTGATTTTCCATAATACGAAGGGGGCTTGACTCTTGCTGTGACGAGAAGGTGTTCTGAAAATCAATCTACAAATGAGAACATGTAGGCATGTGTTACGATGAGACTTACACGTCACTACACATCAGCCAATAGCATTGATGAACTCTGGCACATAGTTTAAGCTTCATAAATTAAAGTACTATTCATGGCAACCGAACGCATTTAGTCTCGATGTCCAGCTGAGCTAGAACTGTTATTGATGACGGAGAGGGCAGGCCTGGATACAGAATTTTGTGCTCATAAAAGAAGATGAAAATTTAATCATGCTTTGTTCAAATTACACTGTATATGTTCAATGAATTAGTTTTTGCTTCTTACGTTCCTTTCAGGTGAAGAAGTTGTAACCTATTTACTCGCATTTTTTTTAAAAAAAATATTATTTAAGAAATAGAAATTTCCAGTTATATTGTTTAGAATCACCTGAAAAAATTACAGTGGGTTTTCTCATCTTGTTTTTTTTACAAAAAACTGATGTATGAATAGATCGCAGGGCGAATGAATCATTTCTCTAAAAAATAATTTTTTAAATTAAAGTTTTCATTTTCATAATAATAATTTTACAACAGCTTGTATAGATTGGACCCTTATTTGTTCTCTAATAAAGATTAACTTTTACGAAATGTACTTGCATCGTCTCTGGCTGGATCCTTTTACCAGAAAATATCCCTTCTCATTAAGTTTTCTACCATCTGGTATTTTTGACTTAGAAGTGGACGGAAAACAAAGTATACTTCTTTAAATGCTCCGACCATGTGTAATTTTGAGGTAGATCACTGCATTCTCATATCTGAAATCTCTAAATGATATTGATTTCTTCCCATTGATTTTTTCATAAGATATATAAGAATTTATAACGTCCATTTCAGTAACACTGTTTAAAAATACCAGCTCAAATTTTCGTTTCGAAACAAAACAGAACATTTCTCCATACATGTAATAAAGTTATAATTCAGTTGAAAAGCTGACATAAAATGTTTTTCCATTTCAATTTATCTTGCAATTGCAATCAATGGTTCTATAAAGTCAAAAGTTTTGCCATCAGGGCGAGCGCATTATCATTCCACTCAACAAGTGAAATTCATTTTGGTATCCAAAATTAAAGTGATTTGATCCACGATACATTTTATTAGAGTTTCTTATTGACTGAACTGCACACTATTTTTCCACTAATAATAATATCTATTAAACTACTCTGGTATCTGAATGTTCTGTTTTCTGGTTATTTTCTATTTTCTATCTCAGAATAAAGTAAACCACAACACACGCACACACATTATCCATTCTTACCTCACATCACCCAAAACTTATACCCCAAACAAAGTTACTTTGATTTGAGAATATATTTCTATAATTTAATCGATTGACACATTTTCCTAAAAATTTCCAAATGTGTTCAATTTTCAACTAAAAGTATTGACTAAAAATGATTGTCAGAAATATTTGTATATTAGAAATATACTATATCTAAGAAAATTCTAAGATTATCATGATTTTTTTAAAAAAAATTAATTTCATATAAATGTAAATATTTTCTTTTAGGCTCAACTAGCTGTATACCATTAATCTGTTTTAATACATCTTATTATTAAATATATATTTATTTTTTTAAGATTACAACACTAAATAATTAATATTTCCTAATATGCAATAATCTTATTAATATTAAATTTTTTTCAAATCCATTTTAGAACTTTACTAAGATCCTCTCTGTGTCAAAAAATTTAAAAAGATCATTGAAATCATAGATATAAATAGCAAACATCTATTAACTAGGCATGTTTCGAAAGTAAATTTCGTCGTTTTTATTCACAAGGAAAATTTACTGCATAAAAAATAACTTATGTTATCATAAACTATAGATCTTGCACTATTCTTCCACATAGTCACAACCAACATTGAGACATCTGTGGTAGTATGCAATCATTTTGAAGAAATCTCTCTGGTTTTACGTTGCAAGGAATTATCGTACAGCCTACATTACGTAGTAATGTTTTAGATGAAGTTAAGCATGGCCAATACGCAGTATGGACATCACGCCTGACACCGTTTTAAGCCTATCCGCAAACACCATTCCTGAACTCGATCAGTGTTGTTTTCCATCGTGAATGAGGAAGGATGCCTTTTTCTATCTTCATTCACCACACTGTGCATTCCTTCACTGAATATGCAAAACCAGAGTCCAACCATTTGACGATACATGACCTATTCACTATATATGATCTGCAGGCGATCACTGAAGATTTGTCACACGTGCCCATTCATAACGGATAAAAGCATGCACTTTCGATGTCGACCACGTTGTCTCACGTCTCGGGAACACTGGTATGCAGTTTCCTTCTTTTCTACGTCAATCAACTCATGCATCATTCTTCCTCCATTGGCGTTACTTCCGTCGATGAGCCATCAACGGGTGTGGATTATTATGGCCTTTGCGTCATCTAGTGTACCATGTGTTCTTTAAAAAAAACGATCAAATTTACTTTCGTAAAGTCCTTCATATTATTAATACACTTGACGATATGAGCGCTATTTTTAATAATGGTCGCTCTGCTTAACTTAGCAATAATATTTTGTGTAATTCTTTTGTAATATTCTAACAGCAGAAACAATATATATATATGTGTATTTGAACAGTTAGTTAATATTATATATTTATTAAGATTTTAATATGATGGCGTTAAAATGTTTCAAATAAAATGACATTATTAATATTGACAAACATTGTCGTAAAAAATGATGTAATTGGATAGAAATGTATTCCTTTATATTGTTTACAATTCTTAAGGAATTATTATTCTCAATTCGATTATTACATAATTAATGTAGATTTGTTTGCATATAATAGCATTATTATTATGTACTTTGTCTACATAAGCAATAATGCATTTGAACTGAGAATAAATAATAGCAATTTCTTAATTTTCAAGTAAATATCCTTAATGTTACGAGTAGTAATGTCTACTTTTCTAAAAACCAACTTTTGATATCATAATCAATACAGTCTTTAAAGTGATTCTGCCCTTTTAATGTAAGGCCCTACTTTGTTTACTAATTTAGTAAAAACATTGTCAATATCTAAACTAATTTGTTTCTTAACTAAAAACTATTTTCTAAAATGTTAGGTATAAGTCTGAATTTAGTCATGTCACACATAAAATTTCTTAACTTTTTATCCTCAACAATATCCAGGTGGTGAACAGACTCAAGACACCCTAGACGGATCAATTGACGAGAAGACTGACGCATCATATGACACGCACACATACTGTCTCATTATCCTCCCGTAGTGCACCATGTAAGGAGCGGGGGGTTGGTCTCTCGAAAGATGTCTCATTATCCATCATCCATACACAGGTAGCACCTTCAATACTGGCCTTTGTGTCAGTCCGTACCATCGCAAGACGCCTGGTTGAAGGATAGTTGCTATGCCGGTGCCCATTACCCCTTCTCATCGTCACTTTCATTTAGAGAGGTGTCGCTCTCGAAGGGATTAATTAGGCTGCAACCGAATGGAATCAGGCAGTCGTTAGCGACGAATCTAGATACAATTTGGGCAGTAATGACAATCGCTTATCGTATACGTTTGTAGAGACGCCTTGGTGTACTTCTTAATCCCACCTTCGCTGTACAGAGGCACACCGCTCCCACAACAGGTGTGATAGTATAGGGCGTCATCGCATACAATACACGATGATGTATTTTCGTGAAATTCTTCAGGCACATGTGTTGTCACTCATAGCAGGGCTCCCACAGGACATTTTATAACAGGACAATGCACACAATCAGGGTTTCACTGGAATGATTCTGCTACATTTCCACCCTTTCTTGTTCTGCTCGATTCTCAGATTTGTCACTCATTGAGAATACCTGGAATAATTTGGGACGATAAGTTGGACAGCCTACGACTTTGGTCGAATTTAAGTCACATTAACAGCGACTGTGGAACGAGATGTTGCAGGATATCATATGGTACTAGTAGGCTTCAATGCTCGACCGTATCACATAATGCTTTCATGCTGGCCGTTAGGGTACTAATAAAACAGTTCATACATTTTCAATATTGCGAGATTTGAACTATTGTGATTGTGTTTCCTGGTTTATGACAAAGTAAATTTTAATTAGACTGTAACTTGAGAGTGAATTACAATTTATTACCTAAATTTGTTATAAAATTGTC
>BMAW01114237.1:0-10156 GCA_019974015.1 Nephila pilipes
AATTATAAATAATTTATTCATTATCAAAATCCCGAAAGAAAACTTGATGACAAAACTGAAGAAATTGGATTGGAATTTAAATATTTTAAGAGCGATCAATGACTCCAGTTTAATAATCATTCAGTCTCCACAGGATAATTCGATATTTGCTTTTCGAAGATTTATTACATTTAAAGAGTTTGCAACATTTCAGGGATTGGCATTACAAGTCACCTATATTAAATCGAAGCCTAAATATTAAATCCTTTAACTTTTCTATTCTCACAAATATAAATTTATTGGGTGTCTATAAATTATCTATACAACTTTAGAGTTCAATGACTTCAAAATTATGCCTGATATTAACAAATGGTTTTCACCATGACAAGATAGCTCATATTTTTTTATTGTTTATTTAGGTAACCACATGTTGAAAATCGTTTGTTACTGTCTAGTATATAGTTTTAAAGTTGTAAAAATAATTTATGGTCACCCGGTTTTATTGTTGAAATATATACTTCGCATAAATTCTATGCAATTCATCAGCTATCGAAATCCCGGAAGAAAACTTAATCACAAGGTTAAGGAACTCGAATTGGAATTTGTAATATTTTGAGAAAGGTCAATGACATCATCACAAATCAAGAATATTTCGACATCGGAGAAGTTTGTAACGTTTCAGATATTTCCCTTCCAAGATAATCAAAGTTAATTGGCCACAAACTTAGTGCTTGATGTCGAAATAATGTAAGAATATTTATTCATAGATTAAATCTTAACTTATCATTTGTACAACTACATATAAACTGATTTAAGCGAGCCATATACGAAGTTTTGCGTAATCATGCATATTTTTGCAATAATATTGAAAATAAAAATAAACCTTTTACAAAACCTAATGTTTATATTGGATCTTGATTTAAATATTATTATCCAATTATGCATTAATTTAACTTCAACTTGCAATTTTTCAATCTTTTACTAAATGGTTTATTTAATTTGTTTATTTATTATATTGTGTTACTATTTATATACTTGAGTTGTACTTTTCTTCCCGAAAGTTGATAAAATTGTTGTGTTAAATGAAATAAAGAATGATTTAATTTTTTCGGTGTATATCCTGTAAGTGTGGATTTCTAGAACAGTTGAATAAAATCACACTGAAATTGCCACACAAAAAGCTTGATGATATCTATTGCCTTGAAACAAAATGTGACTCAAATAATCGATAGTTATTCATTTTCATGATACATTTTTACTCTTTCCTTCGGCAAACTTCATACTCTCCCAAAATTACAATCGGTAACTTTACTCAAAAATTAGTGAAGTAAAGTTGTTGAAGATTTAAGTCGTTTTACCGAAAACGAAATTCCGACTGCCCTCACTTACTCTTATTTAATTATCGGCTTTATGTCGACGAATGATAGAATAGCCTAACATACGAACACCAAAATCTACTTTTCTGGTTTTATTTGTTAATATAAGAAAAATTATGCGTGGATATTTTTAACACATATCATAAATGAGTTTTTAATTTAAAATTTGGCAACCAGATTTTATTTCATCAGAAGATAATGTATTAGAAATTACAAATAATATAATCCATTCTAATAAGCACTTTTTAAATTATTACCGAATATTATTCCGAATTTAAGCCGATTCGTGACCCGTGTGGTGACCGGGGATGACAGAATAGTCTCACTGTAGCTCATGCATGTCGTAAAAGGCGACTAAAATGGGTACCCAGCGTCTGGGGGTATAGCCGGGCACCCTGCCCCTGGGGATTATATCAGGGGACCTCAGGGACTTGCCTTCTTCAGGTAAGTACGAGCATCATGACCCCGAGGTACCCTAGTGATCTTTTCCCTTCCCATGGGGTTTACTGTCTTTGGTAAACACGGGTGTCGCACTCCCGGGATACCCTAGCGATCCTTCTCTATTTTCGACCCTCCTTCTTGTCAACCATTTTTACCTTTTTTTTCAACTTCACGTCTAGACCACAGTTTAATCTTGTTTGGCGCAGCATAGCCATATCTGGCTCTTGCGCCAATAAACTTTACATTCACTCACTCACTCACTTAAGCCGATTCGTGAATACGCCGAAAGTGCTTTCAAAAATCCGTCCAAATATATAAACTCGTATATAAGCCGAAATGGAAAAAGAAAAAAAACAAAAACCGATTATTCTTTCTTTTCCCCATAAAGATTGCAAGCTAAATGTAAGTTGGAAGATTAAAGTAAAATTAATCTTTCATTGTTATTTCACGCCTGCATTATCCACGCTATCCTATTATTATTCTTAATTAATGTATTCATATTTATCAGATAGCCGGAAGCAAGTTTCGTAAAAATAAGATTTTTCATTTCCGTTCTGCCGATGGTGGTCGCGGCAGCCTAGAGGTCAAGATCTTGGACTTGCAGCCGGCGGTTTTCATCGAGTAGTAAGTTAAAGACTTTCAGCCACAAAAGACCTGTCATACAACCGGATTTGATGCTCATTAAATCTGTCGAGGCCCAAAGTCCTTTAATCATGTTTATATTTAAATCATGCATGTCATTTAAATCATGCTAATATATTTCTTAAGATTCAGCAACAGAAAATATTTCACTATAATACTTTCAATTATTTACAAAGCATAAAATGAAGAATATAGCAATAAAAACGTTGCTTTTATTATAGCAACTTTATCTCTCAATTCTTTATCCTCTTTAATACACTGCTGTCATCAAACTCTCCACTCTATTCTTAAAATAATCTTCTCTCCGAAGCTCTTTGTTATTTGTTTTGTTTTGTTTTTTTCACATTTAACTTTTTTATTGAGTGAGTTAGTTGGAAGATGGTTTTTCCTTATGAAATATTTTTTAATTCCATTTGTTATTTTAAATTGTGTTTTAAATTCCTTTTGATATTCTAAATTGTATGTTAAAAATAATACGAGAGAGAGAGAAAGATTCTTCCAAGAAAACCATTAAAAGTAAATAACTTCTGACTCCCTTTTATCAAATCCGTATCGTGATATAGTTCTGACTTCTGTTGCAGATTGTCTCAATGAAAATATTTTTGTGGAATTATTTAGTGTTATAAACATCATTATATATATAACACGTATCCTAAAAGTTCTATACTGACGATTGATAACTGTATTATACAAAATTCAAATAATTTAAAACAGTTATTTTTGTGATAACAATGAAATATATGTACTTCCAATATGCTTTCACAACAAACTTCTAATTACTTTTACAGAAAATATTCAAAATATCTGCCCCTTTGTTGGCTGCAAATCTGATCGCGAATTCTGAGCATATTTTGAGAAACGCGTTTCAGTTTCTGGGAGTTACTTCTAACGTCCGTCGAGTAAAAAACATATTCAGATCATCTATTACTTGGGGATTATTTTGATAAATTTGTTACATAATTGTCTACTCTCAAAAAGTATGGCTATACTCTGATCCGGAGAATGAGATGGCTATAGATTTCTTGCAAAAAGTCAGGTGCTGAAAATATTTGAAATATGTTTGTCATTTCATAGCTCGTATGGCATCTTGAACCTTATTTTTTGAACTAAGAATCTCATTCCTCTGACCTGAGGATTCGCAGCCAGTTTTCTGTGGAGATATTTAAGGAACAAAGTTTATGTAAGTATTATCAAATAAGTAATTTGAAAATGACTGTTATGCAAATGATACAAAAAGTCACTCCCAGCGTGTTGAAACACGTTTCTCAAACTAAGCACCCGTGTACAATTTGTCCCCCCAAAAAAAGAACGGACAATTTAAACATTCGTTGCAAGTGAAAACTCAAAACGTTTCCTACGTTACTTCAAAAATGCATATATTTTACCGTTAACATAGGAATAATTGTTTAAAGTTTGTTATTTTTGAATAATAAATTCATAAATAGTCAGCAAGCATTATTTCACTACACTTATAAAATGTATATGCAAAAGTTTAAGTTAAGTTCAAATATAAATTTTATAATTAGGTTTATCAGATTAAATACGCTTCACAATGTCTGGACGAGGTTCGTCATCAATAGCTCTCGTTTTTCTTCTCAGTGTGGTGTTGATAAACAATCACATCAGATTTACTGTTTGATAATTACTACTGTTGTAAGATTTGATGCTGAAAAAAAAAGGTCTGGCTGGTTAGGTGATTTGGTGGCGTTAAACGAAAAATGTGTACAGATTACTGTTACACTAATTTATTATAAATAATTTAAAATACTAAAGTTGGCATTTAGAACATAAATTGCTTGTCAAGCTTATATTTCCAATGGAAATATAACATTTTGTGTGCACGTCGCATGCCAAAAAAGTATTACTATGTTCTCGGATATGATGTTCTAATCGAACGTTTAGTAGAGATCTCTGATGTCACTTCTCTGCAAAAATTCTTAGGTAGAATGAATTGCCTTTTCTAAAACCACGGGACATAATCTTTTGTTTTAGTTCGATATCTAAATGCTGAACTTTGCTATATTGGTTGTAAAGCACCCCAACCAAGGCAGGAAATGACACCTGCGAAATCCTACATCTGATGTGGGACTGTTCTTGGTTCCCAGGAAAATCGGACATTAAAAGGTCAAAAATTATGAGAAACAAAAATTTTGCTTATCCTTTTTCACGAGTCCAACTGTTTTCTATGAGAACCTTGTCCAGATGTAAAAGTAAACACTAACGAGAGCTTACTAAGTGTAGTTAGTCGTTGCAAAGGTATACATCTACCACAACTTCCCTACGTAAGAGGTATTATAAAAATAATAGTCCATTTTCCAGATAAGATTATATTTTCTATTATTCAATTAACAAAATGTTAATATTTTTATTTTCTTTTGAGTTATCATGTTTTGAGTGATGTTTTAATTTTTGCTTATATTTGTACAAATTGTCTTATTAACAATAAATATATACACGAACAAAATTTTTCCTTAGAGTTCTTCTAATTTAGTATTTTGTAGCTTAATAAGGAAATAAAATATAGAACATTTGTAGGCAAAATTTACGTTAATTCAAAAAATTTTCTTTGAAGGCTTATTACTTAAAACCCCATTCTTTGAAAGTGAAAAACAATAGTTTTAACAGTGATAGATATTACGACAGCTATTTTGACATTTTTTATTTCCCTTACAGAATTAGTACCTCCAGAGCGAATCCTTAGATGGACTTACAAAACAGCTTACTTCTATTTTTAAGCATTGATGAAAGCGAAATCTATCCGGAAAGTAGACACTCCAATTCAGAATAGAGCCTGAAGAAGAATCGATCGTAATTCGCAATTCTGTGTGGATGATGGGAGGAGGCAGGGAAACTGTGGGGGATACTTCACTAATGTGAAAGATCCAATTTTGCGAAGTGTGACTACACATTCGAATGACCTTTATTCATTTATTGAGCTTTCTTGCATTCAGTTCAAGAAACAATCAACAACGAAATTTTAAAATCTCGAGATTAAGAAAAAAAGTCGTAAGAGAAGTGTTGTTTTCAATGCTTTTACATGGTAAGTAAAATTTCAATTAGATATTAAGGCTTTCATCAACCGGTCATTTTAATTGCGTGAACATAATGTCAATACTGTGAAATTTCTTCTGCCGTCCCAAATCTTTACTATTCTATCGATTTGAATGCAATAAAGTGGGTTCGAAAGAGCGAAAAAAAGAGAGAGAGAGAGGAATTTCTGCAAAATTACATTTTCTCACCGATTATTGAAATTTAGAATGTTTTGTAAAGATCAGAAAACCCACAAACGGATAATAAAATAAGGGTAAAATATTTTTAAAAATTGGAGAAAAAATGTAACTCCGCACTAACTTCTTTTTTTTTTTTTTTTTTTTTTTTTTTTGATCTTTTGGATGCCCCTTTTTGCATTCAAATAGATATAATAGTAACTATTTGTAGACAGTAGTAGAAATTCCATTGGATTTACATTCGCGAAATTAAAATTTTCTTGGTAGACGAAGGCCTTTAATTAATATTTAAATACAAGCAGTATCAGTGGAACGGTTGACGAAGTAATTATTATTATTATATTGTAACATAAGTTTGTTTGTACTTTTATAGATATGTGTGATGTGACAGCTGTTTGTGATGTGATGAATAATACATTGTTTGTACATTTAATAATATTTATACTATGCAATATTATTTCCGTCGTTACTATGATTTTATCTATAAATATTCCAGATGAATTTGTCTCCTGAGTTAACTGAGAAACATTTACATAATCGAATCGTCATGTGCACATCTCTGTTGGCTCGGAACGAAAACAAACCCATTTTTGACAGGACGATAACTGGTGATGAAAAATTATTTATTTTTGAATAAATCATTAGAAAAAGAGCATACTTGCAGTATGGACTATCTGTTTCCTCCACCCCTAAATCGAGATTGAGCCTCAATAAGTGAATGCTATGCATATGATGGAAATTCCAAGAACCAATACATTTAGAGTTTTTGAAGCCAAACATAAAGAACAATTCTGAGAGACACTATCAGCAAATGAATGATTTAAACAAAGTACTGAAAGAAAAAAAGGCCGGCGAAGTTCAATAGGAAGCACATTATATTGCCTCATGATGATGAATCTAATTTGGCGATTCGTCAAAAATTCACAGAGCTAAACTTGGAATTTCAGTTGCATCCCCCATGCTCTTCTGGCTTAGCACCCTTTAATTATCTATTGTTTATCTCACTGCAAAATTTTGGGGAAAGAAAAAATTCAAAACTGATGCATACATCAACGTAGTAGTACTTGAGTTCTTCGCTTCTAAAGACAAGGCATTTTTCAAAAATGGAATTTATAAATTACCATCACTCTGGCAAAAGCTCACAAATAACGACGGAAAATATAGTGTACAATAAATATTATTAATAGTAAGAAAAATGAATTATTTTCTTTCACTTCACAAAGGGACAAAACTTTTTTCGGTAGACCTATTAGTTACTTATTTTTCATCATTGGATGTAGATTTCAAAAATTCCACCGTGGAAGTTTCTGATACTGATTAACAATAATCAATGGAGTTCATTTCTTTGTTTTCCCTACCTTGCATTACACCTAAACGTTCTATAAGTTTTGTTATATTTTTTATTTCATTTCCGTCATAAACTTTAGATGTCATCTCTTAAGTCAAATCCGTTTCTTCAACATTTAGTATATTAATATTCAAAACAATAGATTCAGTTTTACCTGAAATTATATAATTATAAGCAGTTAAATTCAATAACAAGCCATTACATAAATGATTAACCATAACATAATGCATAGTTATTAGTTCATAAATATCATTGTCGTCTAGTCATCATATTGAATTAATATTTATAGTGGATATAAATTTTATGGTCAAATTCAAATTTTAAAATTACTATATCAGATGCCTGTTTGCATTGTTCCTTTACAATACTATTTTCAATAACTGGAATCTGAGGGCTACTAATAATTACAGCTTTTAAAGTCTTAACTTTTCACTCTGAATTGTAGGTTGTAGCCGCAATAGCCTAGTGGTCATGGTTGCGAACTCGTGTCCGGCATTGTTTCTATCCAGTCGTTGGTTTGACTCGTTATACCAATAAAGACTTATCATGCAGCCAGGGGAAGTTTGTGAAGAAGGAAGTTCAGATCAGGTTTCGTCTGTGTCACTTGACTAAGGTTCAGAAATACGAGTTACGTCACCAATACCCCTCGTGTATCTTCTAAGTACAACTATAATAAACAACCAATCAATTTAATAGTACGAAATGCATCAAATGAAGAATTATTTTTACAAACATTTTTACATTCATTCTTGCCTTTTAATGAATATGAGAAAATTTCGGTACCGAATGTAGAACGTTCCGTTGTTTCATTTGGTTTTTTTTCCTTATAGTTTTCAAAGTCTCTATCACAAAGGAAAGAATTATGCCATCTGCGACTATGAAAATATCATATGATAATAACAACGCAGCTGACACTTTAAGTGCTTGGTTTCAGACAATCGAATTAGAGTCCGTTTTTCACGCGTTAACCTTTTCTTTTTTTTCTTTTTTTTTTTCTTTTAGGCTTCAAGGACAGATGTCTAATAGATGATTCAGACCTCAGAAAACACATTTATCTTCTAGCTTCATTATATATTTATACTTTGTGTTCCTTTAAAACAAAAATTCAATAGATACTCATTTTTAAAGACCTCTTGTTGGTATTGTAAGATTTCGAATCCGTACTAAACATATTGAATTCACGAGTTCATTCTCAGCTTTCTGTTTCTGTATTAAAAAAACATTATGTTTAAAAAATTCATTATACTTATCTATATTCTAATCAATTTTAACACTCTTTTCTCTCGTGAAATCTAAAAATCTATTGTTAGAGATGATCCTCATTAATAATGGATATTATAAACTACTGTATGAATCATGTTTAATTTTTATACAATTTAATAATCCGATTTGTACGACACAGGTGCAAACTATTTTCTTAAACTATACAAACCATTGGAATTTCTTAAAGATTTTAAATTTAGATATTGATTCATGAGGGTATTTATTGACAAAAATGTTCTGCCAAAACGTTCTTTTAATAAATTTAATAACTAACATCATTATACTTTTCGTCGTTATCATCATTATACTTAAAGATAAAGATATCTTCGGGATTAAGATAATATTAATTCAAATTAATTTGGGGTAATTTCATTCAATTACTTAGGTAACCATTTAATCTACACTACTGTCAATTAAAATTGCAACATCAGGAAGGAATGATTTGGCTAACATCAACATCACGTGAAAGGGAGAAGAGGTTAGGATATGGTAATAATTAGTATTTCGGAGTATTTAGACGACGCAGGAGAGAGAGACGACATCCGAAGCTCTGTATAAAAGAAAAGTTGTGTAGAGGATTTCTCATTCGGAAAGCTCTTTGTAAGGTCAAAGTTTGCTCAGAATATAGTGTTATGCCTCGGATAAGAAGAAGAAAATCTTACCCTAGAAGTGTGGGAATTCCATAGAAATAGCATCCTTGTCAGTCGAGAGTGTAGATTATCGTTCCGTGATATTGCCCGTTGCAATGGTAGAAATCCTACCATTGTCATGTGAATATGAAATCAATGGGTTGCTGAGGGTCATACTGAACGTCATGCAGAATCAGCACTCCCACTCATTACTAACACCCGAAAGCACAGACATATTGAGGGGTCGGCCCGGCATAACCGTACAGCCGCATCACAAAATATTAGTCAGGAAATGGACATGTTTGTAGTACGTTCAGTATTCGCTCCTACTTTGCGACGACATTTGCAGTAACATGGACTGCCAGCAGGGCGTCTTTTATTTCGGCTTCCCTTGACAATGAAGAATAGAGAGAGACGGCGACCCTGGTGTACCAAATGACAAAGCTGGATGAAGGAGTGGTACAATGTCGTTATTTCAAACGAGTCCCAGCAATATTCTGATGTCTGAAAACGTATCTGGAGGCACCAAGGAGTCCCCTCGACGTCTGCTTGCATTCGATATCGGTGTTGGGAATCTTCACTTTGCGTGTTGATTTGGACAGGCAACAGTACACGTCACGCACATCTCTAGTTCGGATACATGGTAATTTGAATTCAGATCGGTACATTTCAGACAACTTACGCCCAGTGATTGTGTCCTATCTTCGAGGCTTGCCAAATGTCGTCTTCCAACAAGATAATGCATGACCATATATTTCCCGTCGTGTTCTGACCATCCTCGATACGCACGGCATTCGATTGTTGTCCTAGCCTGCACGGTCTCCTGATCTGTCATCCGTTTAAGACATCTGGTCATGGGCTACTGAGAGACTAATCCGTCATTCCTCTCCAGCTTATTCGGTTGATGATGAGTGGAAAAAACTTGAAGCAGAAGGAAATGAGTGGCGCTTTTCTGGTACCAAGCCCAGTTCGCCTCTTTGGCTAACCGGGTAAGAGCAGTCTTAGTTTCAGGGGTGTCAGCTGTTTCTACTACTTTTGCACCTCTATAAATCCCAAAACTGCTTGCAAATTTAATCATTTTGTCTACATGTCATATTGTTTATGTATAAAAAAAATTGTATTTGCTTTCCTTCATGGTGTTGAAATTTTAATGCAATTTTAATTTTAATGTTCTGTCCTACGTTAGAAATTAAACTCTGTGTGTGTATGTCTTTGTATACGAAATTTCATTACAATTGGGCATCTCCTTCT
>BMAW01114237.1:15120-51997 GCA_019974015.1 Nephila pilipes
TAAATTACATTCTAGTAAGTAATACGATAATGACTGTCCTTATTTTCTATCTGAACCAGTGAAATGAAAGGAAATTAAATGTAACTTAAATCTTATTATTTCATTAGCATGGTGAGAAAGTGTAATGAGTGTAATAACATCTTGAGAGTCATCCTTTTTGCTTAACACTAATTGAAAATTATGAAATCGTCTCTTACGTTCTTTAAGATTTTGTAATGAGATAATTCGATTAAATGATACAGGATTCACTTTCAAGCAACACTATGCAATGGAAAAGCCCTTACTTTTTTAGCCCAATGGCATCTTCTATTCTTCATTATTCTTTTGAAACAATATTATGAAGATAGTTTCGAATACTCTAATCTGTCTATGATGATTTGTGCAAACATATTAATTTCTTGTATCATACAAATAACCCCCGAATTCAATTAGTTAACACTATTCAAATTATATATCATTACTCAAAATAATTATGAAATTATTAATTATGTTAATGATAAAGAGAATTACTTAATTTGTAGTTAAGATTCTGAAGATTTGCTTAAATCAAAAGATATAAAAGAATTAATAAATGATCTATAAGTTAATTTTTAAAAATTAAAAATTTTTAGTTCTGCATGATAAAGAAATTTAAATTTGTTATAAATCTGATTTTAAAAAGAAACTATATTATTTTAATGATAAAAAATTTATTTAGAAAATTAAAGGTGTACCTCAAAGTATACTAGTTTGTGAAAGTGTTGCCAATATTTACTTACAACATTTTTATGAACAGGATTCTTTGTCAACAATCAATTCACTTTGTTTAGATTTTTAGATGACCTTATGATTTTTCAAAATATTTTTAATTCAGAATTCGTGCAGGATCCTATAATTTTTTTCTTATCATCAAATCTAATTAAAACTAAAATCTAACTAAAACCAATATAAAATTTATTGAAACGTATTATTATGTTATCTTAAAAGTTATAAATAATAGGATTTTTCGTTGTTTTTTAAATTCCTACTATTAGCTCACACTCTCTATATGTATATCTTGTTCAAATTTTCAATCGTTAATAAAATACTTTTTATTCATCCACTCAAGTTCAAATACATTTTTTTAAATTTATAGTGGATGACACTTGATGTTAATACAGTTTTTTCAAGTATTATTTCATTTAATTAAATTTAATTTGTGAAAATGCAATTTAGTCCAACTACTTAGCGCGATTTCAAAAATTGCTAAACTTGGCGATTTTTTTGGCTGAACGTTAAGTCCGCGAAGCTCATCGCGATAGCCACGTTTGGCAAAATACTACTGAATAATTCCTGTCGCCAAGGGTGGTTAGGCTAAACTGCATTCCAATCATTTAATTTACCGAATGAATTAAGAAACAAGCCAATGCTTCTACTATGTCATTTGTCTTGCATTGGCAATTTTGGTAGAGCGTCGGCGTAAAATCTTCATGCCTTCGGATCGAATCTCGTCAAAGCATAAAATTTTTTATTTGATTTTCAAATAATTAATTTTATCTTTATATGGGAGAAAACACTTTCTCTTATTTAAGATACTTAGCAGGATATAAATTTAGGAATAAATACCGTCATATAAGAAGCGCGTAGATCGCTGGGAAAAGAATTTCTTTTCCCACTTAATATTGGGATTCTGTCATATGTATATACATATTTATATTAATTGAACTTATTTAATAAAAAGTAACTAAAATAAAAAAAAATTCTTTGTTGACATAAGTAGAAATTGACTTGAATAATCAACCAGTTTTTTTCAATTAATAAAACTCATCTCTTCGACAACAATTTAGTCTCAATATCTATAGAGATATACTCGTATTACATAATCTTATCATCAAGTATAAATTATTGAACATGTTTTATTTTTTTTTTAAACTAATAAAAATAAATTTTTTAATATTTGTGCAAAGGCTGATTACTCAATCTTTTTCTTTTCAAAATAAGTTTAAAATATAAAAATTATGGAATAGATTCTTTTATAAAATTGTATAATTGAATAATTCTCTTCTTTTTTATTTTTTGAATTTAATTTTTTTCGTTTTCTTTATTTATTTTTAATTGTTATAAATATATACAATATTCTTTAAAAAAAAATTTGCTAATTTTTCGAAACTTAAACGCGTATTTTTTCTTAATATTAATTCAACCTTAAAGAGAAAGAAACAATCGTCAAGTTTAAGTGCTTGAGTTTTTGGCAGCTATGGGAAAATGACATTATTAAATATATTTAAAAAATGAGTGAGTTATATTCTAATTTTATTTTTTTGAATTTCAAATATCTTATATGTATAAGAGTTTTATTTATTTATTTATTTATTTGTATTTTGTATAATTTTTTACATAAATCAGAGTTTATCCGATATTTTGACTTCTGCTTTCTCATTTTTAATAGCTGCTGACTTTGCTTCCTCATTTTGATATATTCTGCTCCTGCCTTTTGTTTCTGAGAGCTATTACTAGTTGCAAAAATTTGATAATTAAAACATTTTCAAGTAGAATACCACTATTTTAGTCTGGTGACAGTATTACATAACTTTACTTTCGTAAGATTTAATAATTAATTTTGATCTTTTGCGTTTTTAAAAAAAAAATTAAATGTAATTTTATATTTAGTTTGACTCTTTATGCTTTATGTAACGTTTTAATGTTAACACACATACACACATGCTCTAATATATGTATTACTACTGAGTAGTTATAAAAAATTTCGAAACAGAAATACGTATACCTAAGTAACCATTAATTACTTAATCTTAAATATCTTACTTAAAAATAGAAAAGAATTATATAAAGGCTTAGAACAAAAAGTAGTGACATAAAAAGACACCAGTAAATACTTTAAATATGAAATTTCTTTAAAAAAATAAACCAAAATGGAAACATAACTATCCAGTACTGCCACTGTATTAGGTCAATGATAGTTTTGCTTAAATATGTTTTAATGATTAAACGTTCGCAACCTCTTTAGCTCCATTAAGCAAACGCATCCGTCTAATATAGCAAACATCAAAATTTGGAAAATTGAGGACAAAATATAAGAACAACTTTAGTTAAAATGAAGCCTCAATGTAAAAAACCATGTAAGAATAACAATCATTAAACATTAAAAAAAATAATAATAAAGGTTTAGAAATAGCTCCAGATTATAACTCAATCATCTTTAAAAATCTTTAGTTATTTTATTTTACCACTTAACTTACAAATTAAAGCCCAAACATTCATTTCATTAAGCAAAATGTTAGCATCTTTCTTCTTGAATCGGACATATAATTAATAAAAATGAATCTAAAATAGTGAAAAGAAAATGTTTAGAAAATGTTTTTTAACTGAGATTATAAAAATATTTAAAAAATCAAATAAATGAAACTAAATAGAGAAATTAAACACGTAAAATTAAGAATATTGTTCTATTTTATAATTTTAAATTTAACTAAGTTTATAATTTTCATATTTTAAACTTGGTTTTAAAAAATAATTGTGTAATCCACTGTAACACAAGTATGAAAGAATTTGCTTTGATTATTTTCAAAATTTTAAGGCATATTAACTAAATTAATGTATTAAAGTATAAAATTATATAACATATTTCTACAGATATTTGGAGTTCATTTGCTATCAAAGAAATTATATTTATTAATTGGGGGAGGGGGGAAGTATCTATTTCTTAAAAAGTTATATTAATTTTAATCATTTTTAAATAATATTTCATTTAATATAAATCTCAAATTCATCTGAATTCTAATTTCATAGCTCAAATCTGTTATTCAAAATCCTTAAAGTGAGAAATCATTATGTAAGTCAAAAGTTATATAAGTTCTTTTTAATCCTTAATATTCAAAATTTTGTCTTTGCATAAATTTGAATTTAAGAAAATATTATATATAATACATATCATCTGAAAAGAAATTTTTTATTGAAATGTTTTTCAAAAAGTGATATTTTCCATTCAAAATAACATTGAATATCTACTGATAAATAAGAAACTTTTTGCACAGCTTGCGTCTTTCTACGAATGGTGTATTAACATAATAAAAAAAATTATACTACGATATTGAATAAGAAACTCTTTCAATAAGAAGTGCGTTTAAAAGTTTAAATGCACTTTACAATTCACTACACTACAAAAACTGTTTTACGACGAAACTAGATAAAACATTTCATAAGAAGAGTATAACAAATCCCATTTTCTCGTCCTGCAGTTTTGCTTAAATCATACTGCAAAAGTTTGTGAAAGCTTTCAAAACATGAAAGATAACACATGTGACGCTAAAAAATAAAACAAAGAAAAGAACTTCTATTTCCTAGTAAGTTTATATCGAAAACGCTCGCACTCAAGTATATATTATGGAAGCATTGAAACGTTATGAAAAATCAAACACACTTATCTAAGCGTTAGAGACTGCAAAATACAAAAAGTCTATGTTTATTTGTACGCACACACACACACACACACACACACACATATATATATATATATATATATATATATATATACTAGCGTGCAAAAATTAAGGATGAGGTCAAAACATTAGCATATCAGTGAACGAAGAGGCTCAGTGGACTGAGTGATTAATCAGGAGATTAACTTGGATGAGATACGATATCTCATATGCAAATACACAACTAGACGTAATGCGGGAATGTCAGATCCTGATAAAACACGCTGGAAGCGTAAGCTTAATATTTTCTGATTGCACAGCGTATATCCGTTTAAATGACGTCGAGTTGTTCCTTCAGTGTGAAATGTCGAACAATCAATTTGTTAAATGACATCTGGATGATTTTACCCGAAGTCGAGTGTCATTGGAAAGATAGAGGGAGGTCGAAGTGTGGTGTGGCTGTGGAGTTCACGATTACTCACAGCATCGTTCCACGACTTTGGAGAGAATTTCAAACTACTCGAACAGTTGTTCGACGAATCAACAGTGGTCGCCCACGAGCAACCACACTTGCAGACAACTGATACATTGCCGTACAGGCCAAAAATAACAGGCGGCTGACAGCGGGAGAAATCAATAGTTACACGACACAAAAGATTGGATGACTATCACGTTTTACCCTGACCAGAAGGCTGCACAGTGGTAGTCTGTTTACCTGATTATGTGTATGGTGTGTATCTTCAACACCTTATAATCGTAGAAGGTGTTTTCTGAAGTGCAGGGAACACCAGAATTGGACAAAAAATCAATTGGGGTCGAGTACTTTTCATGGAACCAAACAGGTTTAATCTGAGTAGAGATTTTGGACTCATACACATCTGATTTTGTGCTAGTGGAAACTATCTGCAGTTTGATACGAACAACTAGCGAAATAACATATGGACAAAATTAAAAACATAAAGCATTACGAAAATGCATTCCAATGATGATTCTCTGCAAGCCAGAATTATTTCCCCAGAATTTCCTCAGGTCGTGCCAGCTTTGCCCTACATTTCTAAAATATTTTTGTCATCCTTACCTGATGTTCACCATCTACAAGCTCATTTTTAAAAGAATTTTTCAACCTTACATTTAGCAATAGGTATCCACATAATAAATTTATATAAATATACCTGTATAATTTTATTAGCATTTAAAAACTACTGTGGTGCTAATCTACTCGAGAAGCCTTCTGAATGACACTAAGCTCTACCTTGGGAGAGCTTAGTCTCTTCACCTTGATCCGTTGAATGAAAAAGAACGAGGCTGATTTGGTTTTGATTTGTAATCTAGATACTTGAAAAAACGTAAAAAAGTCAAAAATTGTTTAGCCAGAAGGAGAGCCGAAAATAGATAATGATCATTCAGATATTCAAGGTCGTGTCAACATTGCTTACGAAAGACAGGTAACTCAACGGAAAAGGAAAAGATCGCTACAGTACTTCAGGGTTATGCTGCCAATACTGTGTTGTTATTAGGTGGTGAAAGAGTAAGAAAACGCAATATTTAAGGGTACGGTAGTGGGTAAGACAAAGAACTTTCCTCACGAAATAGATTAATCCACTGGAAAGGAAATGGTATTCATCCTGGAGCACCCTCCACCTACTGGACAAATAAGAAAGCCACTTACCGGTCTAATGACAGACGTGAAGCTCGGCACTTACCTGGAGGTCACCAAAGATATAACACAGCAGCATCGAGCAAGGTCCACTGAGAACCTGATGTACCCGTTATCCTCAAGACCGAAACTATAGCAGTGTCTCTTTGTGAATTCCAAAGAAATCTCCACTCGTCTGCAATACAGTATGGGTAAAAATAAACGCAAAAGATGATCCCAGAATTTTATCTTCTTTACGGGACGTTGCATTAAGCAAACATCCGTGTTCACAAGTCAACTGTGAAAAATAATAAATTAGATAAAACACAAAAATACTAACATACTAAAACAAGGGTTTTGCATTAGCGAAAACTTAAGGTACCGAGTGCAAAAAGTGAAAATATTGCTTAACAGTGATCTAGACTGATTTAATTACTAATTCTTTATTAACGTCACGCTTAGAAGCAACATAAAATCAATTCGTGACGTACCTCGTAATTTTTAATGTAGGTCACTAGACGAGGCCGCACCTGAGCTGGTATCTCCCTCTCCTAACTTATACACCACTCCATGGAAGGACTTGGAGCCTCGACACATTTAACATGCATCAGCTTCGCTATACGGGGAGTCTTTAGTGGCATCAGAGCTCAATGAAAACTACAACATCCGCAGTTCGTGACTCTAACTAACAGGCTACCAATGCCGTGTGATCTAGACTGAGAAAAGAAAAAGAGAAGGAATTTCATAACAAGAAGAATAATTCGAAAATAAGGAAGAATCGCTAGACTACCTCTGGAGAGCGTGTAACATGTTCACAAAAGACTGTAAACTCCAAAGGAATACAAAGAATCACTATAATACCTCCAGATCTTTGATGAATACGGAACCTCACCTGGGGAGGGGGGTCATGATGCCCGTACTCAACAAAGGAAAGTACAGTTGACGGTTCGTAATGCGGAAAATTTCATTGCCAGTAACGTTCAACATAGACTGCATTTTTTAACGACCCATCGTTAGTAAATCAAAATTCTAATAGATTTCTCCTTAAATGTGATTAGAATTTAAGAACAAAAACTGAATTGATCAGTAAATGATGATATAGGAGTTAAAATAAAATTTTAATAGAAAGGTAATAAAAAGATATAGCGATATTTTCCACAAAAAGTTTAACTATCGATTGAAAATTTAAAGAAAAAACAATGTTTTATGCAATTTCTAAGAAGAACTAAAGAAAACTAAAAATCCATTATAACTTTATTACTATCCGTCTACACATATACCTTCAAACAGAACTCTTAACAAATGATATATTAATCAAATTATTTTAAATGGATGTGAATTTCTAGCATAAATTCCTTTTCTTAATAGAGCAAAAAAAATTGATAGTTTTTATTTTCCCTTTCTTCTCCTGTTTGTATGCAACATTAATTTTTTATAGTATTTTTTTTTTTTTTTTTTTGAAAAAAAGAAATCAATATTCTCAACATTATTACTTACTTATAGATGTAGGAAATCTTTCTGAATACCAAAATTTTCTGTTATATTTCTTCCAGACTTTTTAAATTTGTGTCCATGTTTTATTTCTAAAAGCATTGCAATAGAGTAGTAGGGAAAAGATATTTTTTTATTCCAAATACTGTGTTAGTTCTATAAACTTGTTCATGGCAAGAAACTACACATTTTATAATATAATGTTGTCAAAGAATTTCTTTAATTTTTTTCTGTCATTTTTACAATGTATATAGAATATAAAAATTCTCCTTTTTTACGAAACCTCATCCACATAAAATGTATGCTTCCTCATTTATTTTTTAAAAAAATAGTTGTTTCTGAGTAAAAGAAAGAGTTTTCGGCCTCCTTATTGATCAGGAGAAAAAGTGAACCGTATAAGACATAACAATTCTTTTTTTTGTTAAAATGTTTGTAAAAAAGGGGCCACAAAAACACACTATAGTTTTCCATACTTCCCTATCAAAATAGATCATTTAAAAAAGTTTTTGGGCTTGAATTTTTTGTCATAAATTATACCCTTTTTAATCTTCTTTCTCTCTCTCTCTCTTTATTCTCCCCTCTATTTCCACAATAATATTTATACAAGAGGTTTTGCAGACTCGACATTTATTACAAAACTGGTAACTGAAAAGATTGGTCTAACAAACTCATTTATAATTCTTTGTTTTAATTTATTATTATTTTTATCCTATGTGTTTAATGTACCTGTTATTGGCATACTAAATATTAAAAAACATATGATTGTCAAAAAAGTTTCCGTGATTTCGGAAGTGTAATTGTATATAAATTTTACTAATAATGCAATACGATTTATTACATCAGTCATAACTAACTACGATCTGAAATATCTAGTCTCTTTGATTTCACATCTCATTATTTACTTTTATTACTGGTAGTACAGTGCATTAAGTGATTATAAGACCACTAACGAGTTAGGGCATTTTCAAAGAAGACATATTAATACAGATTTTAGTGTATGTATTTAAAATGCTTCGAGTTACTTTTTCTGTACAGTAGAAACTTTAAAACTCCATGCACTATCTACTAAGAACTACTCAATGTTCTAACAAATTAAATTAGGTGTATGTTAAGAAATGGGATGAGACACTATTAGTATATTACACGTCGCATCATATTATATTATATCATATCTCATATCGAAATCATTGTAAAATGCATTCGTTAGTATTTCATTACCGCATTTCCTGAGAAGCAAAGGTGTAGTTTTTGATTGTGTTATTCAGGATTTATATTAGACGATGATGTGGAATAAACAGTTATCTGAAAGCAAAGTAAGAAAAAATTCCTTTCATAATGGCACTGGTAAATCAGAAAGAGAAATAAGTAGGATAAGGAAGCGTCATTCTAAAAGTGCCTTTCACAAGGCCAAAATTAGAAAAAATAATTTAAACTTAATGAAATGATCTGGAAGAAAAAGAAACACTTTTAACAGCACTTGACGAATGATTTATTTTAGAGTTACATATTTACAAAGTAACGAGCTCAATATGATGTTGATCCACCTCTAGCCTGGATGCAAGCTGCGGCACGATGTAGCATAGAGTGATAAAGCTCTCTGATGGTCTCCTGCGGTATTCCTTGAGAAATCTTCTCCAATTGTCATGCAAGGTCATCAACATTCCCTGGTAGATGTAATCGCATTCCTATCACAGAAATGCTCGATAGGAGAGAAATCTGGCTGGTCAAGGAATTGTTTGACAAGCTGTAAGATAGTTCATAGCAACACGTGCCGTATGTGGCCTGGGATTATCTTGCTGAAAAATAATGCCAGGGTATTGCAAAAGGAACTGTGGCAAAACAGGTTTCAGAATGTCGTTGACGTACCACTGTGCTCTAAGAGTGCCTTTAATGATGACCAAAAGGGTCCGGATATGAAGAGAAATGGTACCACAGACCCTATCTTCTGGTTGAGGGCCTGTGTGGCGTGCAATAGTGAAAGCAGGATAGGTATGCTGCCTTGGGGGTCTCCAGACACGTCTTCGATGATCGTCAGGACACAGATGGAAGCGGGACGAACGAAATGTAATTTAACTAGGCTTAGAGTTTAATAGTGCAACTGTTTTTCCCTCATATTACAACTATTTTAAATGACTTGTTTCTATGTTTCGGCATTTCCTTTTTTCCTATTATTGCTACTTTTAATTTTGGTGCAATTCCTTCCTTATACTCATAAAAGACTACCTTCGTTTAACTCCTTACGGTGCAATTTAATAATGAAACATTTTGCCTGAAATAACCATTTACTTTTTATTGAAAAAATATGTTTCATTATATATTTAGTACGCATCTTTAATTGAAATTGTAATATTGATTTGATTAGACTTCTAAGCCCTCGTGAAATATCAAAAATGACAAACTTTCTTCTTAATCGCAGTAATAATCCCGATCTTCAAAGTCTACGCTACTCTTATCTGTTATGGTGATTATTTTATAATATGTTTTTTTTCTCATTATTAAAACCTTCGCAGACTAATTTTAACATTAATATTTAGAAGAATGAAAACCAACTATAAGATTTGGCTGTGAATTATACCTTGTAGTTCTAATGATAAACAATATGATATATAATTGTTTATTAACATCATACTAAGAAACAACGTTAGCGATATTGGCGACGGGTTTTATAAATTTGATTTAAAATCAAGTGACGAAGTCAACATTTGAGCTGGCATCTCCTTTTCCAAACATACACACAATGCCTCTGGGAGGACTTGAGTCAACCACATTCAACGAAAAAACGTGTGATAATGGTCTGTGACATTTACACAAATAATAAAAAAGGAATCGAATATTGCCATTTTTAACACAATAGAAATTTTAAACTAAATTATATTTATCGTATTCAACAATAACTTTAATCATATGATGAGTGTAATTCATTATTTTACTGCGTGGTATGAAAACCTGATGACGTCATTTTAGCGTATGCCGTTCATATCAATGGTATGTATTTATTCCTTTGTAGATTATAAAAATTTCTGTTACTTTATAATTAGGCTTTGATTGACTGGAATTACTGCTGCAATGTTATAAAAAAAATAATAATTAATTTTTTATTCATGAAATTTGTTTTTTCATGTCTTTGTAGATTCAAGGAAAATTAATAAAATTTTAAAGACACTTAATAACAAAAGTTATTTTTTTAAGAATTCAACGTCTAATGAATTAGTCATAAATTTTAAATACTTAAGTAGATGAGTATAGCCAGAGATCACAATCAATATTGAGATAATTGTAACCGCGTTATATAAGTTATATTTATGGTACAATTAAAGTCATTATTATACAAATTGTTTATGTATCAATATGTTTATTAGAGCTTTAATTGTGTATTACCGATATTAAAATGATCATATATGTGCGATATTCTTAAATTAAAGTCATTTATTTTTCTACTTTTACGTAAGATAATATGGAGTGTCATGAAAATCAAATGGCTTTATTTTTTGAGATAATAGAATCAATTTATATTAACTAGAGAATAATAAAAATAAATAAATCTCTTTCTAAACTGCATTTAGGAAATGTCTCTAATTATGTATTTAGCAATGAAGTTTATTTATAATTATATACATAACACATTTTATTCGTTTGGTGGTCATTTATGTGTAAGTGCACTTTAACATTTTCTCTTTTTTAACTTTGAAAAGTATTGCTTTGTGACCTGAAAAATTTATAAAGCACAAGTCATTGATATTTTTATTTATGTAGAATAGGGAGAAGCAAAGGCACACTCGAAATCTGTTCTAAATATTATTCTGAAACGTTTCTAGAAATTAATTTTTAAAACAATGTTTGACTATTTGCTCATATCATGTTAGTCCAGTGTGATTAACTAAAATGAAGCCCAGTTTTTAGTCTGGTTTATTTCAGACCTATGTTCAGATTAAGTTTTAATTAGAAACTAAGAGCTATTTTGTGTTGTCACAGAATTACCAGGCTTAACTCATTAAGCTAACAACACAAGGTTTTTGAATTATTTATAATACACCTCTATGCTATTCTATTAAGTTCAGATACACTCACAATGCGTGCGGAGCATATTTTTTGAAAATCTAGGTAATATTTCAAAAAGTTTATACGGATATATACTGAAACTAATTCAGTTTCCTCCAAGCACGGTTTCTAATCATAAATTTAACTCTCTTCTTGGTATATGTAACTAAAGAGAAACCCAAAATTAAATTTTATTTTAATTAAATACCTGAAAAGATTTTGGGGGAAACCTGGAGTCTTCTTTCGTATTTCATCTTCTTAGTTTTTTCAGGCGTTTAACTTTTTTTTTCCTTGTCTCTTCTTTTCTTTATCTTTTTCCTACCCCTTTGTTTTCCCTTTGTCAAGAAATTATATTAAAATTAATGAAATACCCATAGGAGGGATATATCGGGGTGTACAGAAAGTTTATGGCACTTTTTTAAGGAATAGTGATACTCATACTTAAATTTCAGTATACAGACAACTTGAAAATTCCGTCGTTCCAATACCTCTCGGGTTTATAGGGGAAAAAAAATTTCTACACAAATATTTATTTCGATCAAATTGTTGAAGTTTTTTTCATTAAAGGTATTTTGTAATTATCGAAATAGCTAGAAATTTGAGAGTGCAAGCTCTGGAGAATATGGTGGACGGAGTACAATATCCCAACCGAATTCTAACAACTTTTGTCGAGATGTTAAATACACGTGAAGCTGAGTCTTTATGTCTTAATGGAACATGACGTCCTTTAGAATAACTATTTCTGGACATTTTAGCTCAATTGCTGTATTTAATTTATTTAATTGGAAGCAATACTTTTATGAAGTTGTTATCTTGCTGTTTGGTAAACTCTCATAAAGCAGGATTCCAATCTCAACAGATATCAAGCACGATATTTTTTGGATGAAGACCGACTTACAGGATAACTAAAAGTAGCTTATTCCGCTATGCTTATGTCTTTTATTCGCATTTCAACTCCCTTCACTACTTTCTTCACAAATGGTATATCGTCGTGGATCTTACAGAGTGAGTCGCAATTGGAAATACGATCAATCTGATTTTACTCTGATAAACCTTGAATGGTTTAATCCCATACATCAAAAAGGTTTGTGGTTCCAAAATTCACAAAGTGGTATGACTGATGGCCTATCAGAACGTTCTTGACCTTCAAAGCTAAAATCAACAGCTTTAAACCTTGCAATTTACTTAAACAGAGTTCTTTCAACAACATCATCTTCACCATAAACAACTCATATCTTGTTTGCCACTTGTGTGGCATTTGTGTTTTTCCGGTAAAGGAATTCTTTAAATGTCTATGTTGCAATTTACTTGCTTCCATATTCAAGGAGTATAAAACTGACTACAATTAACGAATAGTAACCAAATATTGTTTAATATACCTAAAGTAGAATATATATGCCTTCAGAATATATACGCATGTCATTTATTTTCAAACATTCTAATTTATTCAGACCGAACCTTATGACACCTTCCGAAAATCTGCACGATTTTTCCGGACGACCTAATACTTTTAGTTTTTCTTTTTTGTCACAGTTATCACCAAAAGTGAACCACAATCACGCTAAATGAGCAATAATCCCACCAAATATTGGAAGTAAAGGATAGGAATTTTTCGAAAACCATTTTTTAAATCATTTTTGCTGCTAGTTATGTAAGACTAAGATTCAGAAGAAACACGTGACGACTGTAAGGTAATTTTTTTAAAGTAGTGTTAGTACATTTTTCTTATTATGAGATATTTATAGACTTGCCTAGTTAATTAACAGTAAAATATCGACAAACGTTATTTCTCTTGAAAAAGTCATGAAAAAGTCATGAAAAAATCATGTAAAATTGAATACGTGACTTCAAATATAAAATGTGAAGATATCTATATCTCACTAAAATTATCATTAACTCATTTATTTTCCAGGAGTGGATTTGTACCACCTGAAACACTAATATTTATCTGTATAATTGATTGATTCCTTCGTCAATGGTATGCAAGCTTCAATTTGAATTTAAGAAGCCGTCCAATTTGTTAATTTAGTTTTGAACTACAAGCAAAACTGGTAGTGTTGCCGTTTGATATAATTAAAAATATATATAAAAAGGAATATCTCAAACTTTTTTTACCACTATTCTTCTTCGCAAAACATATCTGTGCTTTATCAAAGTTGAAGTGAGCTGTATGTTATAGTTTGAATTTTATTAAGAAAAATGTAGTATATGAAAAAGCGATGTCTACGAAGAGACTGGAGAAGAAACACTGTGTAACAGTAGCAATCAATGTGATACACACGTGTCCGTGACGACAGACGACCATTTCTAAATTTGAAGACTCCAAACTTCTAGACTTTACCAGCTAAAGAGCTTTGGACCTCAATCACATTTAACGGGCATCAACCGTAGTACAGCGCAGGTCTTCAGTACTCTTGGACTCGAACCCACGATACGATTTAAACTATGCCGGGTGCGAGACCACGTCCATGACCATCAGGCAATCGCGTCCACTAGCGTGGTATGAAAGTTGGGTGAGTATGAAGTAACAACCTGATATAACTTCCTTTACCTCCCCTTCTCAATGTCATTTAAGAAAGATGTGATATTCAATTCAATGAATAAGAAATTTGATATTGATAACAAAATTCTTTATTCAGAATAATCAAAATTCATTTTTTATTAATATGTATGAATTTCGATCAATGAATAATTAAATTTAATCTCTAACCTTATATATCTTATGCAACACCTCCCTTACATGTCTGATTCAACGTTTAATATTATGAAGATTGCTTTTCTTGCCAAAGCAATTGGGATAGAACCCGTAGAATATTTACAGATGATGGTTCGAATCCAGGTAAATAATCTCTACAACCATTTATAGGATGAGATATTGAATTCAAACTCTATGACATAAATGTACCTAAGTATAGATACTGAATATTTTCCTCTTATTTAATTATACTGAAAACTGTGAATTTAGAGATAAACTGAATTAATAATTAACTAACAAGGCCAAATGATCTGATCGTACTTTGGAGAGAAGCGCTACGATCTTAAATGATAGTAGAAAATTATGAATGAGAACAATGACCATCATTTTAGAGCATTTATTTAATTTACTAAACAAACAGAATTAAGCTAACCTATACTCAATTTGCACTCTGTTTAGTTCGCAAATATGACTCTATCGAGTGAGTGCAAATGTGTCTGTGTCTTACTAAGATTCACTGTCTGTGAATCTTGGCAAATTTCTTATTTATTTGGGCCATAGATAGGGAAGAAGGATGAACAAAAATAGAAAGAAAGCTCCCAATCCACCGAAAGAGTAAATCTCATTCGCAATGATTAAGTGTTACGTAACCCCCGATATAATTAGCTTAGCTGAGTTAGGACTTTCATCACTTGATCTAAGCTCAAAATTAAAAAGTCGTCACCAATAATCATGTAACTTCTAACGCGACATTTATTTTCAAATCACCCAAAAGAATGTTTATCTTTACTCTAACTTAAGTACTTGTATCTTTTCACCGTAACTACGAACCACACATTTAGGGACTTAATGGTAAATTTGATTTAGATTTTCGCTTAAGATGAATATGAAATGTCTGTGCTATAATTTTCATTATGTTTCAACATAAGGTAACAATTTTTTGTTTGAAGGTTATTATCATCTTTAATTAATGATCAAGCAATTTTATCTCATGAATTAATTCGTAACAGTAACAGCATAAAAATATGAATTGTCTTCTCAAACTAAGATTTCTTATCTAGCGTTTTTGACATATATTTCTGTAAGTGAATTTTGCCTTGAATTAAAAAAATAAGACCCATTCTTCGAAAACATTTTTCTAGACTGAAAACTCGTCTAATATTAATTATCACGTATTTTAATTAAAATAAGATGTTTCTCTTTGTAAGTACAAATATATGAAGAACAGAATGTTTTATTGTACTCTACCAAATGCTGTTTCAATCTATAAATTTTTCCGTATATAAAATGCGTTCCATTTTTTATAATCAAAATTTTGGAGCTAAATGGGTTTTCTACTAAATGTGTCAAGAATGAAAAATCGCAGTTTTGAAAGATTTCTAAATTTTCAAAGCACTAGTTTGATTAATGTTTAAGTCGCTTACGACCACACTAGTTTATATTAGAATTTGGATACCGTTCTGTATGAAAAATATCCGTTTTCTTCAAGACCTTAACTTTTCTTTAGAATCAGCTCAGCAAACTTCAAGAAAATATATAAAATGGGGGCATAATTCAAAATATAGGAAAATTTACTCATACAAAATAAATATTTGCCTGAATAATAATACTAAATCACTTGAATTTTATGGAATTTCGAAACTTCCTCAAATATAAATTTTTATCTAAGAAAACTGTATCTTAAATCTTTCTCACGTCTTATATCGTGTGATTAATAATTTATTATCGGTCAAATAAAACTCGTCATGCTTTTGTACACACACACACACACAAACATTGTTACTATAAAATAAATACATTCATTCGTTGAAGTTGATTCGTGTTTTCAACGAAAATTATATCAAATCCAATAAGGAAGAATGTTTCTGTGTTATATATTTAAATATTATCTATATATATAGAGAGAGAGGAATAACTCAACATAAAAAAACTGAAATTGGCTTTGTTAATTTTATTTTATCATTTTAAAACGTTTTTTTTTTTTTTTTTTTTTGATAAATTTTCGAAAAAGTAAGCTTATTGAAAAAGACTTTTAGTTTGCGTACAGTAAGCTGGCTTCCCCAAGTTTTAGGTTCCACGGAAGCAATTACTATCCAAAACAGGACATATCTTCTTCAAATTCCTAATATATTTATATGTTCTCTATTTAAACTTTTCTAAAGTACAAAAACTTTGCCAGTGTTAACAACATAAAGAATAAAAAAAAACATACGATTCTGCCATAAAAATCCTTTATTAATTTAAATATTAAAATAAGTGTAAGCAATAAATTATTACCGAAGGCAATAATGTTCAACTCGGATACTGAAATAAAAAAGCAGACGATAAAGTATTGAATTAAATACATCTCAGCAACGTAAATATACTTTAAGCAAACTAAATGTATAATTAAAATCAGTCTGTATCACAATTTCACTCTATTTTATTCAATCCATTTTCTCAAAACAATTCCATTTTACCCTAGGTTAATAAGAAATGAGCTTCAGACTTCCATTTAAAAATTCAACTGAATAAATTCGTTCTATAACTGTAAGAAATAGAACAAAACAGATACATATTATTGACACATACATATTTTCTAAATTGTGTAAGAAATAATATACACAACAATATTATTCGATCTGCTGGCAATATTTTTATAGGTTCATTAGTATCATAGTTAGAATTTTGTTAGGCAGACAATTTTTTTTATAAAATATCTCAAATCAAAATATTATATAACGCATGAGGAATTCGACATATTTGTTAGTGCAAAATATAAAATTTTCTGATAATTGGTGATCTTAAATTCTAAAACGTTCCATTCGAGACAGAGATTTTCTTACATTCTTATTTCATTTCTATGTAGTTGTAATTTTATTGCAACTATTTGCCTTCGAAGAAAGTAAATTTTTATACAAAAACATTACTTTCTACCACTAATTTTAAATGCATCCTTTCTTATGAAGTAGATCAGAGTTAGATTTACATCAAATGTACCATCAAGTTAAATTTGCTTTCATGACTGAATATTACATTACTTTAGAAATCTCGAGGACTTGAAATATAATTTTTATCAAATGTAATTCAATTTTCTTTGGAACTTTGTAGAAGTTTCATTTCAGGGTTCACTTTGAACTGTTTCTGTGTAGAAAAACATACAAACAAATGAGGCAATTTTTACAGCCCTCACGTTAGGACTTTTGTCATAATTTTCAAACAATGTTTGCTAGGTCGTTTAGGTGAGGATTATTTTCTCCCTCATCCAGGTTTAGCTATAATTTTCTTCAATTGCTTATACTTCTGGATGATTATTTGCACATGCAGTGACCGCATTTAAACGATTCCTCAGTGATCTCCCTTACATACTGACAAAATCCTCATTGAACGCAACTGGACTCTTGGGAAAAATAAATCGATTTTTCTGTTTTCTATCAATTTTAAGATCAAGACTTGATTTCATAGAAGTCCGATCTCATAAGAATCAAAAGCACTCTCACACCAAACGCTGCAGTTTGCACGTTTAATTTCTTCTCCCGGCTGTGGGGATCAATTTCCAATAGCTTAGATTATTACTTCAGCTGTCTAACCATATGAAATTATTGTCAGCCGTTGCTTAAGAAGAAGCAGGGTCAGTTTTGTTCCACACAAACATTATGAAGAGAAGAGACATCAGAGATCTTCCAAACGTTCTGCTAGAGCAGGATAATGTATTGTGTTAGCGGACATTGTAACTACTTATTTTGACATACAACTAGCACCTAAAATGTTTTATATGTATCATAAATGTAAGTGTAACAAGCGCTTTATCTTATTGTAAAAATCAACTGTAATATTTGAAATTTTTTGCAAACAATCACTGTCGATTGCACGTTTTAAGTATCCCGTCATTTAACACTACCTATCCACCAATCAAAGCATATGTGTAACTATGTGATTACGTTGAGCTTCCTTCGCTATGGTATTTAAAGATTTATCTTCATCAGGCATTTGAACGACAATTTTGGAGACAAGTTTCAGATAAGAAACTAATATTCACTTGTAAAACATGCTTTTTTCTCTTGAAAATAAAAAATAAGAAGTTTAAAGAATTAAAATAATGTACTAATTCGTTGTAAGAAATAGTGATAGAAAAATAGCATTTTTCATAGGTTGTATTTTCATTTTGGAGTTTTGACGTAAAAACATTTGTAACTAAAGTATCAACGATTTTATATTTTAATTTCTTAATTTATTTTATAAAATACATATTTTATTCCTCTTATAATTATTAAACTTAAATAAGTATTTAGTGATATTATTTTAGACCTCTTTTTCAGAGAAAGACAGTGAGAGATATATTCTCAATTTTAGGAGCCATTGTACCTAAAACAAAATTGTTCTGGTGGAGCAGAATGAAAGGTAGTTGAATCGTTAAGTTTACATTATTTTTATTATTACAAAATGATTTCAAACTTAATTCTTTTTACGGGCCTTTATTTCTGAATAGTATTCTAAACACATTTTTTGTTATCCTATGCTCGTCTCCGACCTTTGAATAATGAGTCGACGAGCAGCCCAATAAAGTGAACGATAAAAGCAGTCAGTTAAAACGTCGTCAGTAACATACAAACATAAATAGTTAAAAGAGTTAAAAACATTGAGGGTATAAGCTGAGCTGTTTTCCAATCATGATCATGCCATGGTCACTAAAAGGAAAAGTATCTGTAATCGTGAGTCCAATTCTATACTGCTGTTTGTAGAAAATGCAACACCATGAAAGAATCATCAGAATCAAATGAAATTTAATGCAGAAACGACTTGTACTGATACAAATAAATGATGAAATTTTCAAAACAAAAGAAACAAATTAAGCGTCCGAAATCAGTATTTGGTGCAGCCACCATGCGCTGCAATAAGTGCTGCTATACGACGTGGCATGGAGTCAAACAGATGTTGAATATCTGCTTGAGGAAGAGAATTCCATATCGCTTGTATGCGCAACCAAAGTTCGTCTTTGGAAACTGCAGGACGCGGATCACGAGCGAGACGCCGACCAACCATATCCCACACGTGCTCAATAGGCGACATATCCGGTGAATAAGCAGGCCAAGGAAGAAGTTGCATGCGTTGTGCTGAACAGAAGTCTCGAACAGTCCGCGCAACATGTGGGCGTGCATTATCCTGCTGAAAGATAGCTCCAGGGATGCCTTGAAGGAAAGGAACGACTTCGGGCTGTAGCACTTCACGGACGTACCTGTTGCTATTGAGATTACCCTCAATTCGTATCAAATTGGATCGTCCATGATACGAAATCGCACCCCAGACCATAACTCCGGGTGTTCGACCACTATGTCGTTCAATAATACACTCAGGAAGGCAGCGTTGACCGGCATAACGTCTAACACGAACACGGCCATCATGGGTCCACAAATTGAAGCGTGATTCATCTGAAAAGACAACTTGGTGCCAATCAGCTCGCCTGTCTCTGTGCTCAAGAGCCCACTGCCGACGCAGCCGTCGATGATTCGCCGTGAGGGGAATCCTGTATAAAGGCACCCTTGCACGCAATCCACGGCGCAGCAGACGACGACGAATTGACGAAGCCGACAATTGTACACCTGTAGCAGTAGACCAACGTGCTGCCAGCTGCCTGGAGGAAGCTGTGCGATCATTCACCGCCATGCGGAGCAGGTGTCGATCATCGCGCTCTGACGTCACCTTCTGTCGTCCAGTGCCTGTTTTTCGAGTTGTTCGGTGCTCGTCGGTCCACTGCTTCCAAACTCGCATCACTGTGGAACTGTTCCGCTGCATACGAGCTGCTATTGCGCGATAGGAAAATCCTCCTTCTCGAAGGCCGATTATCCTCCCTCGTTCAAACTCCGTAAGTTGCTTGAATTTCTTATTCTTCCGTCGTGGAGGCATACTCAGGTCTCACTAAACGTTTGCCACTAACAAATAATCATAGACTTTTTTCAACGTCCCGCTACAGCACTTTATTTATACGCTTTCAGCATCAATTCAGAGGGCGCTGCGCGCGCCGCGCACGCGCGATGGCTCTGAAACTTTATTAATTTGCATAATATCCTATAATTGACATTTGTTGCGAATTTCATTTGATTCTGATGATTCCTTCATGGTGTTGCATTTTCTACAAACAGCAGTTTATATAGGTGACTCTGTACATAATCATGGCCCTTAGCAAGTCTGAAGCAGGCCACTCCCACTGCTCTAGGTAGGAAACAGGAAATCCTTAATGATTTTTTCAACAAGGACTCCCATTTTCTCCCAGAGGCCTTTTCTCTGTTTATACTGAGACGTTTAGATTTGAGATTAGAGCATATATATCTTTTTATATGTCACGTAATCTAAACAGATAATTGGGAATTTAAAAAAATAATATGTGCCTAGTTTTCATACTGTTTAACTAACAAAATAATATATATTAATTTAAAGCAAAAACTTATGAACAACTCTTTAGTACTCTGATGACCAACAAATTGGTTTTGGATCGTAACTTCAAAAGTAACTTATATACTGATATATTGCCTATAATTGCTTTGAAACAATTTAAATTCTTCTGCTGCATTCTTATAAGTAAAATGGCACAAATTATAATGTACCAAATTATCGTAATTTTTCTCTGAAGGTCTACATTTGTTAGCCACTGGTCGTATTTTCAACCATAACCAGACTATGAGGTCCCCATATAAATTTGCACCTCCCACCACACATTCACATCACGCTAAGAAAAGAAAGATAAAAATAAAGGAAATAAGTATATTCAATTTTTTAGAATAACTAAGCGTATGAAGAATAAGTGAGAGAAAACCTAAGGAAACACAACAGCAGTTCAAGATGTTTACTTTCATCATCAATAACGAAAACAGCTTTATATAGGTCACTAGGAAATTTATCTTTTCTTAATATTATGAAGTTATCAAGCAAAATTTCGAAGATTTAATTATTTTTGTAAACTTCAAAGGAAATTTTAATTCTTTTTTTTTAAAATATTTTCAAATTGACATCTAAAAATACTTTGTTAAATTGTTAATATGCTTTAAATATTATAGGGTTGTACATAAAAATATAGAATAAAGTTGTTATAAAATGTGTTTAACTCCATTTTTTAAATAAGCTTTGAATACTTTATGCAAAAAAATTCGGAGTTGTAGAAAACTAAGTTTAATTTTAGAAAACTAACAAGTTTAAACATTAAATAATAACCAATATCAAATTAATAGCTATTTAATAAAAAAAAAAATATTGATTCTATATTTAAGAATAATTTCTCTTAGAGAATTTTGGTGCTGCTGTTAGAAAATTCCAATGAAACACTTTAACAACTTTTTGAAGCAAACTTTTATTAGCGTTTTGACAAAAGAATACTTACTCTACTGCAGTTAATTAAAATTTACCCAGCGTTTTATTTTTGCTTATTATGTGTTTCTTTAGGTACATTTTAAATGAAATTCTAGGAACTCTTTTACTGGCAAAAATGTTTGTTTTTCTAATCGATTTTAGGCCCACTTTAAAATTCTAACAAACATGTCTATTAATATTCACTTAAATCCAGTTCCCCTCATACACGCTTCCCTATCGTAATTTCTAAAAATGTAACAAATATTTCTAAGAAAATGTACGCATAAATATTAAAACTGGTTCATTTTCCCCATGTCATAAGAAGAAAACTTCTAGTTGTAAATTACACTTGATTCTGGGTACAAAGAACAAATTACAAAACGAAAGAATTGAAGTTTCTTTTTATTAAATTAAAAATCTCTGGTCTTAATTATATCAAAGGAGAAGACTCCAGTCTCATACGGCAACTTATTCCTCTATGTGCCGCACACCGACACTTCGACCCTCCCTTTTGTTAAAAATCCCATTTAAACGTCGGAGAGAAAGTGCCTTCTAGGGACGAAAATGCTTTTGTTTCTTCCTTTCTCTTTCTTCTTTCCTACAGTTTTCTCTGTGCAAATGAGTTAGTGTGATTTATTTTTTGGCCTTAAGGTTATATTCGCTGAAGGAATAGGACCTAAAATTGAAACAATTTTTCCAATTACAAAATGCTCGAGCGTTAATTTTATATTTAGACTTCGCTATCTTTTAAAGAGCAAAGTATTTTACAATATTACTCATTTCTGCCTGAATAACTCTTTTTTTTCTTGGGGTGTATAACGTGTTCAATGTTTTGTCTCTTATGTCTTAATGCTAAATAGGTTTTGAAGTTTATATGCTCAAGTGACAAAAGACATGTTTATAGAATGCTCCTAAATTTTAAGACTTATACGATATAAACGGAAGCACGTATTAAAACGTTATATATATACAAGAAAACTGGAACAATATTCTGTATGTAAATGTGTTCCAAGTTTTGATTCGAGCTTTTGAAATTAGACGAAAACAGCCTTAATGAAAAACATATTGACTTTTTTTTAAGTATAGTGAAGTTGGAAATAAAATAATCTTTTAAGCGCTCTCTTCTTAAAAATATTATTTTAAAAAGAAGTTTCAATTAAAAGAGTGTCATTTTCCTCGTATTACCGTTTATTGTTTATTATTGGTCTTAGTTATTACATTATTTAAATCTTTTATCAAAGAAACTCTTCGAAGATTAGAAAATGAAATTATTTTAATTTAGATATTAATTTTAATCTATCCATTTTGTTGTGACTAAAAGGCATATTTATTTAGTGAATAAAAATAATCCTAAATCTTAATAAAGTTTCACCAAGTCTATGAATAATCACTAATTAAAATAAATTAAAGATGTGGAGCGATTTACATAACTCTGAAAACAAAATCAAGAGTCCTGCAAACTTGCTTTGAGTATCTTCTTACTGATGATCTCTAATCTGTATAACGTTCCTATGACTTCTTGTAACACTCTATTGCCTCTTCTTTCCTTAATTATTCTGATATAGTAGTTAATAGTCATTAACATGTATCAATTTTCTTTCACAAGGGGAAGTTCTCATGCCAAGCATCGTAACAAAACAGCCCTGTAAATTGGTTAAGGGAAAACCATGAAAGAACCCGTTCCAAATTAATCACTTATTTTTCAAGGAAAAAAATAATTCTGAATTCTCTTATTGCAGTTTTTAATATTTTGTTATATTTTTGATAAAATTTATTTAACAGACCCACTTTTTGTAATGAAAAAAATTATCAATTCTCTCTTTCAAAAATAGTCAAAAATTTCCTTCAGATTTCATATATATTTTATTTAATTCAAACTATATTAATAAATTAATTGAAATAAATTTTTAACTGCTTTGTTTTGATTTCTGTAGCAATTTGTATTTTCTGCTACGTTTATACATGAAGAATTTTAATCATGCTACACATAACTTAATATAACATTCTCACAACTGAAACTTACATTACACATTTACAAGCAAGTAGATAAGTATCATTTGCATTCTAAGTTCATTATTAAGTTTAATATTTTGTTTTAGCTTTAGGTATTAAATAACATCGTATATCAAATGATGCACATGCTTTTCAATACATTTAAAAGCGTACGGGTCTTCTTCACTATTACAAGACTGTTGATTTTTAATTTCTTCATTTCAAATCTAACCAAATATATAACATTGGATCTACTATTTGACCCAATATATATTACATATTGCTACAAATATGATAAATTTGTCTTTAATGTCTTAAACATTTATTTTACTGGGACGTAGAAATCTAGAATCCATCTGTCATCAAACACCCCAATACTCCGTGTATAATTTCATTTGCTAATTTTTCATCCTACACTTCATGGGAAGATAAAATATTTAACTAACACTTTCTAAGGCTATCAAAGTATACTCACCAAAAACCTCATTAAATTTTAAGCTATGAAAGTTAATGTTTTGAAACTGTAAGAAATATATTTACCACTCATTTCAACAATTTTGAAACATTAAATACAAGAGTGAAATGAAGAGCAATCCCTATTTAAAAAAAAAACAGTTTTTTTTCTTCCCCATTCACGTGATTGCTTCTTTACTTCGAATTTGAAGCAATATGAGGAATTGAAGATAGATCTCATAATTTTGAACCTCGGTCAAGAAACGGGTTGTCCCTATCCAAACTTTGGCACCCCAGGCCATAACTCCTGGTTGAGGGTTTGCGTGGCGTGCAATAGTGAAAGCACGATCGTCTTGCTGCCCTGGACGTTTACAAACACTTCTTCGATGATCGTGAGGACACAGTCGGAAGCGGGACTCCTCGCTAAACACTAGACGTCCCCTCTCCTAACTTCCACACCAGGCCAACAGGAGGACTTTGGGCCCCGTCAGATTTAACGTGCATCAGCCCCGACTACACGGCGGGTCTTCAGCACCCAAGGATCGAACCTGCGACTGAACAAAAACCGCCTGCAACGAATCCGAAACCATGACCACTATTCTACCGTGGCCTTCCCATTACAACAAAAAAAATGTCCTTATAAGAGATTACTGGGTAGTATTAATATAAAATTTTTCATTGGTAACAAACCATGCCTTATACTTGCAAATAACGACTACAAATACAGGGATTACTAAAATATGCACTTATTCTAATCTGACAGATTCTGAATAATTCCCAGTAACATAATAATCTGGGGATATATAGATTGAAATGGCTCTCGGGTATGTCATATTGCCTTGTGCAAAGAGAAAAGAGAGGAAACAATGTAGTTTTTTTTAATCAGAAAAGGCATTGAATGAAGTATTTATGTATACGTGTCACTAAATAAATGCAATATAACATAATACATACAGACGCAAATGAAATATGAATCCATCCTCTCACAAAGAATCATAAAACAAAATATTAAAAGTAGCTACAAGCTAAATACTGAAAGTATTTGTTACTTTTCAGCTGAATTGGAAAGTAATACGGTTGATAAGTCAACTAACTCATTTATTTAGTTGTTATAAATTATGTATAATTTGAGCTCTATCGTATTTTTTTCTTCAACTAACAATTTGAGGAATTTATATGACATTTCTGAATCGAACTGCTCTCCTAATGGATAAAACGTGACTTATGTAGATTAGGTTAGAATTATTGAAGTGAAGTGAATATATTTAATATATTACATTTGTAAGCACGGTACGAGACATCTGGAATTTGAATATACAGATTATCCACAAAGGGTCAAGGATTCTTACTCTAGTGCAATGTTCAACTAAGTATTACTGATCAGTTGCATTCAGATAAAAAATTCTTAGGACATTTATTTTCAGGATCAGGCGCGTATATGGACTTTTCCACGAATGCAGTAGGTTACAAGTTTTGACTTATAACAAATCAACGACTTGAAGAATATGATGAAAAAAATAAACCAACTGCATTTTCTTCAGAGCTTAACTGTATTAATTTCTGACTGTGTTCCTTAGTGATTCTTACATATTTGGAATGGAAAGAAAACGAAGTAACACCGGAGACTTATAAATTTATTAAGGCTCTAATCGTCTAAGCAACCGGAATTAATATCGACATTTTCTTCAGGCACCAGGACATATGGGGGGGGGGGTATAACGAATTTGAGATTCTTTCATTTTTGTAACTTTTATGTTTTTAAGTTATACGTAAAGCTCTTACGCTTTTTGTGCACCTAATAATGGTATTTTAATCATTTTATTTAACTATTAAACTATTTATTAGTCAAATTGTTTTCTATCCCTTTGAGTTAAATATAGACGTGATATTTCAGATATATTTTCATTTCAGTACTATTGTTAAAAATAACATTCCATAAATATACAAAATAATTTATTGTTTATGTATAAAACAATGCATAAGAAGTAGTAAATAAAAATTTTAATGACAGTACAGTATATTTTTGGAAATTGTGATCCTTTTTTTATATAAAAAAATTATTTCTTAAAATTTCGGTGTTACTTAGAGAAAAAATATGTTTGGTTCACTATATGCATAAGTACCATTTACAGAAGCATAACAAAATTTGGAAGCATGTCTTGTAACAAATTTTCTTCAAAATGGTACCTAAATGTAAATATATCTCACAAACCATGTCCATATTCAACTAAGAGGGAGAAAACCTATTTGACAAAAAAAATTATTTCTTCACTGTTCTATAAAATGATTAAAGTGTCGTTATTAAGCCCATAAGAAAACCAATCTCTACAAACATTTTGAAAAGATATATACCCCAAAAACGAGTCTTAGATATGATATTTTAAAATTTCTCGCATAGCTTAATACACTTAAATAAAAAGTTGCTATACTATGATGCTGTACATCGATATATTTGTAATGCACGTGCCTGTTTATCATACGCAGAAACCAAAAAATTCTGGAAGCGATAAATTAACAGGAGGAGTTCGAAGTCTCTAAGTAATAACAATATAGGAGAGGAAATTTTGAACGTATTTTACAAATGAAAAAATACATTGATTTAATACAAAAGTAAAATATTCTTCTACAATAGCGGTAAGTGATGTTAATTTTGGATAATTTTTTGATATAAACATTTTTACCTAACTCAAAAATCCATCCAAGTACACAAACTTTTGTTACTGATACGAAATCGGTGTGTTTTGTGATACCACTAAAAAATCCATCCTAGTACACAAACTTTTGTTATTGATACGAAATCGGTGTGTTTTGTGATACCACTAATATATAGTTTTATGATGAATATAAAGTAATGACATTTTATTCAAAAGTTTTTTTTACTCTTAAATTCTCCCTTCGTACCCAAAGGACAGCCGAAGTGTCAATCGCCTTCAACAATCAAAATACAGCTTTTATTCCTCTGCAATATTCCTTGCTTATTTCATTCCTCTATAATATTCCTTCTTATTCTCTGCAAATTTCAATAACCAACATCAGAACACTAACTTAATTGAAGAACTTCAATTCTCACATTCTGTCTAAGTTTAAATATTCCAAATGACTTCACAGATTATTAGATTTGGGCTTGAAGGTCGCTTTGCTGCCAAGGCGCCCTTTGATATCTATTATCCATCTACGAAGATTCTGTTTTGTTTTGAACTCACTTAAAAACACAAGAATTTATAAAAAAAATTATTTTTCTTATCTGATTAATTTTAAGCAGTGAACATTATTAGGAAGACTAAAATTGCCTCCATTTAAATAATAAATTTGCTACTTTTCATTACTATGCGTTTTTAATGTGATTGTACTGTTATTATTTTTCTGTACTTCCCAGTAACTGTATGATAAGTTGTATACAAATGAAATGCTAGAAATATTTGTATATGATTACAGTTCCGAAATGAAATGAAAAGATACTTAGCTTTTACATAACTTTTATTTCTTATGATAATTAATAGAATATTACGCGCATAAAATGAAACTTAATCCTTCGAATAAATTTAAAAAAATGTAATGAAATCAACATGATAAATAAGAAGGCTAGATACTTTCTTCTTGTCAATTTGGTTAAAATTCTCCATTCTGCAAAGCTTCTTTCTACAAGAGTTACATCAGATTAATCGTAAAGATTTAATTAATACTACAAAATAACTGAGATATATAAATAAAATTTATTTTGTATATTAATTTATCCTTATGAACGTAATATTGTAAGTTGCTGCTATTAATGTTGACTGTTCGGTTTCATGAGACTGTAGATTGGAATACCCCACAGTATGCTGAAAACGGAGCTCAATTTGATAAGTTCTATAATGATGGCCTATGAAAGTCATGAACTATTAGGAGAAATATGTAGCTTTGGATGGCGATAACATAGAGAGAATTCTTAAAATAATAAATAAAAGTTAAGTTTCAATCTTGATTATTTTTAGTAAGAATAAAAACTATACAATGCAGTGGGTTACTACAATCTACCGATTCGCGAAACCAAACAAATCAATATAAAAATCTGTTATTTATAACATTATATAAATCAGGATCAATAAATAAGCAGAGTAAATTTTATTTTATTATTTTACTAATTTTTTAGTTAAAATTAAAACTTTATACCTTTCGTAAGAAAACAAGACATCTTCTTAAATAAATTAGACATAAATTAGACCCTATCAATTTGGTAAAAACTCTCCAGTTTACAAAATATCTTTATATCAGTTTTATTTTGACTAAAATATAAAAAAAATTAATGATACATTGTATGAAATAAAATAAAGAACATAATCCATTTTTAAGTAAATTCCGTTTTGATAGGCAGGTCTGCAAAAACAAGAGACCATTAAAGAGAGAGGAAAAATATGTTACATATTATAAAATGCAATTTTCCCATGATCAATACGAATGCTTTTACTAAGAAACAACAACTCTTCTTTAAAATAGATGGAAAAAGTATGCTTTTTATACAAACAAATTTCTGTGATAAAAAGAGAATTTTTATATTCTCCGTGCGCTACAAATTATGGGGGGAAATAAGGAATAGCTTTTGGCAACGTTATACTGTAATGACATTAGTTTTTTTGTTGCAAAAAAGTACAAAGAATCGGAAGAGAAATTTGTACCAAAGACATTTTTTTTCACTCTTTTAACACAATCTTTTTCTTTAAGCAAAATTTGACAAGATGAATTTTTAAATTGTATGCCTGAAATGAAAGAGAAAAATTCACAAAGGTTTCTAAATTTTTTTGTAAGAAATAATATTTAGAAAGTTATTTTCCTTTCTACAAAAAAAATGAAATTACAAAGCAAAATTGATTGATTTAAATGAAACCGTACAAGTAAATTGAGTGATTTAAAGAAACCAAAAAAATTTATTTGCTAAATTAATAAAAATTTATAGAAAAGATATTGAAAAAAAAATATTTAATGAATATCAAAAAGTAAAAGTTATTTTAATTTATTTAAATTTATAAATTTATTGGTGTGATTTCTTTTAAATCAATCAATAAGTGCTTATTTGAGTGGTGAATTCTTTCATGAAGAGTAATGGTTGGCATACGAGGTATGAAATATGTGTAATGTTTTACTTGTTCTTCAAATTTTGGAAATAGTAATGCTGGTGATTTATTTATTTGCAATTTGTTAAGGTATTATATGTGTGGTTGTATAATTAATTACTTTCAGCTGATGGTTGTTGTCTTTAAAAAGTTCCTAAACTATTTAGGAGGATATGTCACTTGATTTCTTTTACATATTGCTTTTTGCATGCTTATTTTTGGTTTAATTAACATGTTTTCTTAGATATTTTGATTAATTAATACATATTTTTTGTTTAATTAACATGTTTTCTTAGATATTTTGATTAATTAATACATATTTTTTGTTTAATTAATACATTTTCTTAGATATTTTGTTTAATTAATACATTTTCTTAGATATTTTGTTTAATTAATACATTTTCTTAGATATTTTGTTCAATTAATACATATTTTTTTAGATATTTATTTAAGTATATTTTTGTTGAGTGAAGTTTATTTGAATATCTGTGCTGAGTTTACTTTCTTCCTTGTTCTATAGTTGATTCTCTAGATTTGCTGATTTTTGGTTTGTTACAATATTTTATTATAATGAAATTCACTGAAGTGTGATGGTTTGATCAATAATAACGTTATAAATACTCATTTTTCCATTCCAAAGTATGGAACAATCTTGATTATATCTTTTCCTTATTCTAAATTTTTGCTTTTCTTTCTTCGGACTTTCTGTTATTAGTTTTCAACAAATTTTTGTTATTAAGCTTAAGTTTTGGTTTGTTCAATTAATTATAATTATTTTTACATGAGTTATATTATAATTTTACTTTCACTTTTAATAATTTCTTTAATAATTAGTTTATTTAATATTAATTGAAATTAATGTAGTAAATTTATGATTGATATTAATATCACATCAGAATTATTTATTTGTGATGTGATATTTTGAGAATTAAATATTTATGTTTTGTTCATATATATATATATATATAATTAGGTGATGTACATAAATAATTTACTGTAGACGGGACTGTATGTAAATCTGAGTACACATTAAGGGAATGTTGTTTACATTGTTAAAAATTTTGAGCTCAAATATTTAGTTTAGTATCTTTTCATTAAAAATTGTATGATTTCGTATCAAGGTTTTTCCACTTTTCAAAACTAAATAAATACTCAAGGATTGCAAATAATTGAATTACATATCAAGTTAATAAATTTACGGAAAATACATTTAAATAGATTATATTGTTGGAATAAAAAGTACTTGTAAATTATAATATCTTCATAAACAAAACTGGATATTATTTTTTAAAAAAAATAAATATTTGAATAATTTAAATATTAAAATAACACTCTTTTCATAGAGGTTTCAAATCTTAAAAAATCCATACCAGATGTTAAATGGATGGTTTTTCTTATTTCCAATGGCAGATTATAAACAGTTACAACAAAAAAAAAACAATTACAAGGGAAGAGAACACAAAATTAGAACAAGAAATACCTCAAATGTTCATTAATCCAACATGTATCTAGCCTCACAGTAACGTTCAGAAAGAAAAGACTTTCGAAGCGCATGGCATTGGAGCAGATGAGTGGAGTCCATATTTTCACCAGAGCTGCACAGAATGCATGCCGGGGAAGCAGCAATTTTGAATCTAAAAATATGTTTCCGTAAGCAATCATGTCCGGTGGCTAGGCAGAATTCAACGACCGCTCTATTTAACGACCGTATTCAACGACCGTACTTGTGTCATTACTCTAATTGGAGACAGCATTCTTCCAAGCCTTGTGAGATAGACGAAAACCCTCCTAAGCATGGGCTATGATAAAAAATTTAACTAGGTTTTTAATTGTACAGAATGGCAAAGGACGAGAAACATTCTGCTGAATCAAAGCACTCCTCTTAGCCAGATAATCCGCTGTCTCATTCGTTACCTGCGACCGACCCCACAATGAGAGGAACCCACTGGAAGACAATAATTTTCTCTATAGAAGCCAAGTTCTGGAGGTGAAGACGACATTTCAAAATTTCCTGAGTTAAAGGATGTTCCTCAGATACGATGGCTAGCAGCGCAGCCTTTGAATCGCAATAGCTCTAGGAACCAGATGAATGAGAAACTCTGAATGGGTACCATCTCCAACAGGAGACTTATCCCTTGAGAGACTTCTTAAGACATTAGTCAATTCGACCCTGGTTATAGGTGCTTCAAAAGCTGATTTCGCATTAGACTCAAATTTCGACTGCAGGAATAAGGTTTTCTGTTTGATTCCGGCAGAATTCGTTTTTGCGAAGAGCCCAACAAAAATGCTGTGCAAAAGCCCTTGCGACTGCGGGATCTGAAGAAAGCTTTTTTTTATCTTCAGCCAAAAATGATTGTTTGAATGAGTCAGAATCATTCATTAAATTACCAGTAAATTTGAAAGTCTCTTACTATCAGTTTGGTAATCTACAGAGTGATTATAATTAAAGCTTCAAAACGCTATAAAAAAAAACGACTTATTAGAATGACGTCAAATTTGAACGGAATATTATTGAAGAAGGGGGGAAATGTATGTCAAAAGAAAAATAATAATTCCAAATTTTAGCAACAGATGCCGCTGTAAGCATCATAATTTAAAAGGGTTCGATTACAAATGACAAATGAATCGTAAAACAACGACTAAGGTGTAAGCTACACGTTAAACCAACTGTACTGTTCAGTGTGCAAGACTGCACAAGTGTGATATTGTTGGTCACGTTAGCTCATCCACCACGGCAAGATCATATCACATCGGATGAGAAAAATTGGTTTTTAATTGTCCTGAGGCTAAAATCCGTATAAAAACCATCCATCAAATTGGTTTTTAAATTTCGCGAGACTGGCGCAAAACATGTTCAATATTCTGTCCACCGTTGTGTGCAACAAGATGAAATCGAGAAATGGCATGTTCCACAACTGATCGAAATGTCTCCGGGGTGGCATTCACAATGTTTAAGCAATGCGTTTCTTCAGTTCAGCTAAGTGTGCAATCGGAGCACTGTATACAGCATCTTTCAGATAGCCCCATAGCCAGAAGTCACATGGATTAAGATCAGATGATCGGAGCGGCCAGGCTATAGAGAAATGATGGCTGATAATTCTAGCATATCCGAAATGCGATTTCAGCAGCTGCTTCACTAGATTTGCAATGGGCGGAGGAGCGGCATCTTGCAGGAAAATGATGCCATCCACACATCCTCGCTGTTGAAAATTTCGAATGACGTGATTGCGCAAAAGACATAGCGCTGACCAGTGACGGTAACGGTAACAGGACTGAAAGCTCCCGTCTCCTCGAAAAAATATGGCCCTTTGATAAATGATGCCGTAAGCCCGCACCACACATAAACCTTTGTAGGATGAAGTGGTACTGGTTGAGTTACGAGTGGATTGTCTGTTGCCCATATTCGGCAATTCTAGGCATTGACATATCTTTTCAGATGGAAATGAGCTTCGCCTATCCACATCATTTTTCATTGTCCACTTCTATGCGATCAAGAAATTCTAAAGCAAAAGTCTCTCTTGCTCGCAGGTCAGAAGGAAACAACTCCTGCACATGGTCAATTTTGCAAGTATAACAATGAAGGATGCTGCGTAGAATTTTATGCTCCGTGCTCACAGGCCTGTCCTATGTTCGGGTAATTCCCCGTGCACTGCATGGTTGTACACCATCGTTCGATTCCTCCTACACTGCTGTTTCCACTTCTCCAACAACCGTCGAATCAATTTTTTTCCTTCCTCTACCAGATTGCACATCACAAAAAGCTGTATTTTCAAATTTCTCAATCATTTTCTCCAGACCATTGGCAGGCATCGGTCTAATGCCTTTTTTAATACCCTTGATTGTCCGGAACTTCTGCAGAGCTACTGGTGCACAGTCATTGTTCTTGTAAAAACGCTTTACAAGCAGAGCGCGATCCTTCTGCGAGGCAGTCATGGCGAACTTCTCAGACGCAAAACGAACCCGGCGTTTTTATAACAACTGAAATGAGTCGTACGCATGACAGTTATTTTTATTTACATATTCTGACGTTTTCAGTACCATTTGTTGCTAAAATTTTGAACTATTTTTTTTTTCTTATGCCATACGTTTTTCCCCTTCTTCAATAATATTCTGCTCAAATTTGAAGTCATTCTGATCAGTCGCTCTTTTTTACAGCGTTTTGAAACTTTAATTATAATCTCCCTGTATATTAGATTAAATGAATATTTATTTAAGAAAACATCATGTGTAAAAATCTTTTAAAATTGGAATGCATAAATACTTAATTGCACTATAGTGATAAACTAAGTATTTCTACAGGAAAATATAAAGTCTTTTAAGGGAAATAAACATAGCTAATTAGCATGAAAAACATACAAATAATGTTTAAGTCAATTTATTATTGTCTGTATTTGAGAAATGAATATTTTCTATTATAAAATTCTTTAAAAAAATTACTTTTCCATTTATGGTGTTAGAAAATATAAATTCCCAGTCATTAAACATAATATTGTTGATTTTGTCCTTTAGAAATAATTCCAAATGTAATATATATTTTTAGCAATTGTTATTAAAAAAAAAAAAAGAAATATGTGAGTTAGATTATTCCTTCTATGGACGGATTAAAAATTTCATTCAAACAACATACATATAATATAAAAAAAAATCACTAAAATTAATACTTCAAGAAAACAGATATTTCATTTAAAAATTAGTCATAGCTTTGTACTCACAATGCGTATTACTTTTAGAAAATAACTTCGAAAAATAAATACTTAGTTATTGATTTTTGTCCTAAGAAAACAGTTTCGATCAACTGTTCAGTAAACAAGGGCATATATTCTTCAGAACATTTAACTGCACTGTATATATTTTGTTTCGTTTTTAATAGACGCTACATTAAACCTGATTGAAAATAAGGTAGAGACCAAGCTGTTTTCAAAATTCTAAGTATCTTTAGAATAGCGAATAATTTAAAATTGAATTTTACATGCAAGGCATATTGTTAACGCAATTATAAAATGTAGGGGAATATACTCATAATAATTCCATGCATGTGGTGAAAAACTTGAATATTTTCACTTAAATCTTTCTTAAAATTTAAGTAGAACATAGTTAGCTAAACTATTACTAACTATATTTATTAATAATCCTCGTTTGAAATATACTTGCTCTTGGAAAAATTACTTGTTAACAAATATGATTTTTAAAAATTCGTTCACAACTTCGCATTCCTGATTTGATTAATCCGCTGTCTAAAAACTTACTATATCAAAATAGTTTTGCTAACAAATTTAATCATAACTTCTTTTTATTTAAGATATTTTTATATTAAGCAACTATTATGTATGTGCTATCGGACACTATTAATTCGAGAATTTACTATGGTTCTCTTTTAATGAGATTCCGATTAATCTTTTTTCAGAGGACGCTAGGACTTCCTGTTAAGGGAATATAACATATTAATACTTATTTTCTTTCTATTTTACATATCGTAGGATAAATATACCTTAGACTACCAATTTGCTATTGGAAACTTGTGCTTCAAATGAGAAAAATTAGAAGTATAAGAAAGAATTAAGTCATTTGCTTCAATACCTAAGCTCAAGCAAAGAATCACAATGATAAAGTAGAAATCTTTTAGAAAACCAGAACAAAAGAAAATAAACCAGTATAGGAGAAACAGGAGAAGGAACCTAAAAAGCATCCAAATTTCGACGACGAGAGTACGGAGTCAAAAAGATATGGGCGAAGGACTGAAAACCGTCATTAATCTTGGAAGAAATGCGGCAACGGAGCACAAGTTCAAAAGAAGGTAATAAAATTACGAGCAAAAGGGGAAGAAGCTTTAAAAAGAGTCCGAAACGTTCAAAACAAAGAGCCTTGAAGCAACTTGATGATCATAAAATCAGATTCTCAGTAAAGAAGAGGAATAGAAATAAGAATAAAATACAAAGAAAGGCAAAAAGAGCTGGATGAAGTCCACGCTCTGAATAACTGAGACAATAAGGTAAAGGGACGAAGGGTCTCACTTCCTCTGATCATAAAATGCTGACGGTAACTTCTTGCACGAAAGAGAGATGATAAAAATATGACTAAGTGGAAATAATAAAAATTTTATCTTTCATACGCATTTTTTGAAGATTTGGGGCTCAGAGAGAGTAGATCATTTTAATACTTTTTATTTCCCTTTTTTCGGATTTGAATATATATTTGAATGTATTTTAGATATCTTGGGAAGTGAAATGGTTGATATGTTTTTCTTAACAGATTATTTTAAAAATCAATCGGTCCGGTACGCTCAACTAAATTTTGAGAGTTTTAAATGTTTTTTTTTTTTTCCTTGTATATGTGACTGCCTCAATAATTAAAAATAATGCTGAAATAGTGTATCCGTAATGCAGAAAATTCATATCAATATTGGAATTTATATTATTCCTTAATTTATATTAATATTGTAATTTACATTTCGTTCCTTAAAAAATTCTTACAGTAATAAATCAACAAGCATTATTTTTTCCAGACCAATGTATTAACTATAAATTATTTTTCAACGATCAGTGACAAGTTTTGTAGCAATATATCACAGCAAATTCATCAATTAAGACCAAACGTAATTAAGGAATATTTTTAATCTGAAGTTATAAATAAAATCTAACCTTCCCACTATATATAATGCCTACATTAGAAAGTTCTTATTGAATGAGAAGATATTTTAAAAAGCAAAATAAACGTATAAAATTACCCGCAGTTAAATGTAGATGTGTTATCGGTCCCATGTGTTTCATCAAGGCAAACCTTTTGAAAAATTAATTTACTATTAATATTAAACACGTTTCAACTTAATTTTCCTCCGACTGTTCCAAGAACTAAGCCGGTGTGCCATCTAAAAGTTCGAATGTTTCTTACCAAAAAAATGAACATGAAAATATTACGACCTATAATAATTTGTTATGATTGATTTATAGTGAGATACATTTTAAATATTGATCGACTTTACAAACCAATTGAAAGATTTAAAAATTTACAATTTTCGATGCAAGTCGTATGTCGAAATAGAAAAAATAAATTATTCTTCAAAAAAATCTAACAAAACTTTTTTTTTCTTTCTAAAACAAGCTTTGTTAATGCAAATAACCTAAACAAAGAGTCCTTATTTATTTCATTCAATTTAACTCTGGATGGAACATAATCAACATAAAAATGAAAATATTGTTTAACTTTTTAACATAATATTTACTTAATTTGCCAAATAAATAATGCATGCTTATGAACACTACATTGTACTGAATATTTATAATCCAAATGACCGAAATGTAAGGTATAATGTTACGATACTTCCAATGTAATTACATTGTAACATTTCGTTAACGTTGTTATTACAAGATGATAATATTAACAATGTTTACCGTATATCCCTTTATAACGTTTATCATCTCCATTTCGCTCGCTTCGTAACCAGAAAATTAGCTTAGAATGTATGTGCAACTCATGCAGAAGTACCATTATGGATTTTCACGTCCGGCCCTATCAGCAGAAGAGTTATTGTCATGATGACCATCACGTCGGATGCAACCAGACTGTGTACTCAGAATCATTTGAATTGTTAAGGGATCAAAGGTTTGCCTCTATAGGCATTAATAGAAGCCCTTAGTGTGATAAGAAACAAAGGAATTCTAATGGACAGTTAAATTGACAAATCTACAGACTAGAATAGTTTATTTCTTCACCATTGATTATTTTCACTTGTACGTCTAATATAACAGGTTTGTAAAGATAATTTTCCTGT